>JAULBS010087419.1:0-17994 GCA_032355785.1 Symmetromphalus regularis | reverse complement strand
TGTTTGATTCATCTTCACATGAACCTATGTAATCAGTACTAATATAATAGTTAATATTAGTGTTTGATTCATCTTCATATGAACCTATGCAATGAGTACTAATATAATAGTAAATATTAATATTTGGTTCACCTTCAGATGAACCTATGCAATGAGTACTAATATCCAACACCCATGCAGCCTGCTCAGCATGTTTATTTGAACACTTTTTACTCAGTGACGAATTTCAATGCAATTTGTGAGTGACGTGCTACATGCATATAAAACTCCACTCTGATCTCCACAAGATGACAAATTGTACAATACCACGATACACAGAAGCTACTAGAAAGCATAAAATAGGATTGAATATTAGATAAATAATCCAAGCCATGAGTTAATCCACCATGCTGGGCAGGCAAGATAACCCACAAGCCAGGCTAAAAGAACCCCGCCAATGTCCTGCCCCAGTGGGCAGCATGTGGACGAGGTCAGGTGCTATTTACTTTGCACTGTCCAGTGTGCTGGCCTGCAGCAGTGGTCGGGCGTCTCCAAATACAAGCTGCAGAAATTAAAGCAACACAACTCAATGTTTAAATCTCATTAGAAATTATCTGTTGATTGATACACAGATTACCCTCCTATTTTCAACTCAAGTTTACATGTCCTTATACTTTAGGTTCATTAACTGCCATCATTACTCTCACTTGCTTTTGATACTCAAATTCCCACATTTAATAGTAATTTATATTATACAATTTATGGCCATTAACCCAACTGCTCCTCTCATTTTTCATTCATAAAAAACAAAATACCCAAAAATTGAAATTTGTATTTCATTTTAAAAAAGTAGAAGAAAATAGCCAGATCCAACCTTATTTTTGGGTGTTTTCTTCTTTATTTATTTTTAAAAATGTTATACCAATATATAAGGTTTTAGGGTTTTCTCATCACTATTTAGAATGTTGGAAATAAAAGTATCTCTTTTGGATCATTTCCTAAAGAGCTCCTAGATCTATTTGTCAACTTTGTAAACACAAAGTAGTTAAAACTGACAGAAGACAACAATTTGGAGTGATAATGTACTGGATTGGACAACATTAGTCATACTGATTAGCAGTAGGCCTACCATTTTCATAAGTGTTCAGGAAGACACTGAACACTGATGCTAATAACTCTCACTGATAATGCAGTCGGACTCATGGTTGGTAGGTACTAGGATCAAATCTCAATCAAGGCAGTGGATTTCTAATCTTAAAACTGGCTCCAACCCAGAGAGAGCGCTCCTCAAAATTCAATGGGTAGATGTGTGCTATTTGAACCAAACAGTGGTCTACAACGGGTTCACTAAAGGTCGTGGTCTTTGGGATAGAGCATATAAAAGATCCCTTGCTGCTAATAGGAAAGAGTAACCTATGTTTTGTAGCATGTTGACTAAAGACCATGGGTCACAAAAAAACATGTCTGATACTTAATAGATGCTGAATGAAAAAAAAAAGTGCTCTGGTGTCATTAAAGAACCAATCCTTTCCTGATGCGAACATTAAAAAAATTAAATGATGTTTCTTATGTTTCTAATGTTTTTTTTTTTTTTCATTTATGAATATACATATTCCATGAAATTTCTAAAGCAATTAATAATAACCTTAAATTAAAAAGAGTTGAGCAACTTAATACTTTCCTTCTCATAAACCATAACTGATATTTTCATTGCATTACTTTAAATGAGACTGGAATAATTTGTGATGTACACATGTAGCTTTTAACATGTCTTTTTCCAACAAACATTCAGACAGTCACTGGGGAAACAATGGCTTTAAAAAGCATTGGCTTAAGTTAGAAGATGTATCTAAGACAAAATGTTCCGATTCAATTTAAGACCTTTAATACTACTCCAAATTTAGATTAATGATATACATGTTCCTTTTTCATATATATAAAATGGTATATGTGTCTGAAATGGAAAAAGGCTTTTACATTTATAGCAAGTTTGAAAGCATTACAGTGCAAAAAAATGGTAGAAAACATGGCTTCTGTTTGTATATTCACTAGAAATGGAATAAAACATAATTATGATATTTATCACAATATGTGATCCGCTAGGACAAAAATAAATTAAATAAATGTTTACAACAGCAAAAAATGCAATTATGGAGTCACTTTATTAATTTGTTTTCATCATAAATATAATTAATAAATTAATTTTCTAAAAGTATGTTTTGTTCATAAAAACATAAAATATATATCTTACAAACTTATAAATTGCTAGAAAGAACTTCCTAACTTCAGCCATTCCTAGCACTGCTGATGCCAAATTTTGAGACCCATTTTTCTCATTTCCAGAGTTTTGCAAACTGATGGGTTAACATGTCCATAATTCTTTTAATACTTCAAACATTTTACAGTGATTTACAGTTCTAAAAAGTTAACATCACATACATAATTTTCACAAACCACCAATGTTTGCCGGAGCGGATCACTTAATTTATTATTAACAGTGGATAAACTTGGACAGTGATGTAAACAATTAAATAAACACACACATAAACAATGATCTACAATATTAAAGACTGGAATAATTATTTAACTGAAATCTAGATTTTTATAAGCACTGGGTAGGGATGTTTCACAGACTTAGGTATTACTAGGAGTGACAAGAAGCTTAAATATAGATCTAATTACAAAAACAAATGCATAATTTTCAGGGTATCACTTTTAGACTATCTAAATTTGTAAAAGTAATATACAGTAATCACTCTCCTATATAACAAACGACAGATTACTTTTCAACATTTCAATAAATTTCCAATTGCAGGAAATGCTTTATCATAAATATAAAATTGTTTTAATAAGAATAACAATTAAAATAAAAAATGAGAGTCTCAATAAGGGATGAGATGTCCTAGCTAAAATTAATTGAGTAATGATGTACAGTTGCTATAATAAACATGTTTATGGTGCCACAGACAATTTTTGAAAGCCAAATTTAAGTCAGACTTTCAAAATATAAAAAGCAAATTGAAAAAGCAACAATTTAAATAATGTTCATATGTAATCAAAAGCAAACAACTTGGAAGATAAAATTACTAAAATTTTAAAAGTAGCTGTCTTCATGGAAGCTACAGGCATGGTAAAAGAGATTTAAATATTCATTAAAAAATTTATTTTATTTTTCAATACTGGTAAGATAAAACTAAACATCACTTCAAGTATACCTGGCGTGTGACTGCAAATGGTGACCTATTTCTGGTGCATAATGAAGATCCGGGATGAAAGAGTCCAACTCTTGGGGAACTGGAGCGTGATGCACGGGATATACCAAACCCCGATGACAGGTCAGTCCTGTCAAGTGGTACAGACTGAAACAATATTTGTAATTAATTAAGGACAAAAATATTTTCAATATCTATCATGGAAGCTCCGATTTGACCATATTTATTGTTGTTGGTAAAGTAGTGAATTTGTGTTTTATGGGTATCTGTAAATATTTACGTATATTCTTGATTAATCAATGGATAAATTAAAAAAATATCTTATAGTTTCCATCATATACATGTGTACAGTTGTCACAATAAACACATGCTTACGAACTTTAGACTGCAATGTGTGTCATTGTCTCATGACATCTTAAATTCTATTGGTCTGCATGAATATAGAGCAAAGAAAGTGAAATTTTCTTCTCTATTCTATAATTATAAAAATAATTCTCTGTATTTACCAGGAATTATTATAGACATTTTTAGAAGGAGAGTTCCATGCTGAAATTTGATGAACCCTCATTCACAAACAATGCAACACTGGCAAGCCATAGACTAAAATCCTCTAGATGCTTTTTGATGATCCAGGATCACCGACATTTAAAGAAGTACAACATGATTTAAAATGATTATTTACAAGTGATAAAAACAAAATTTAAATTTCACTAACAGCACTTCGTCTTCCTGTGACATCTAATCTGTCTTCTAGACTAGAGATGTAAGATGAACACAGGCGAAGCAGAGTTCTCTGTCTATTTGCTATCAGGTGGATCTTGTCCTTTGAGTTGACCATCTCCACAGAGTCAGAGTTCTTCAGCAGCTGATCTGTTGTGTCTTTCAGAGCCAGAACCTTTGGCTGGTTCCGCTCAAGTTCCCCTCTAAGATCCTGATAAAAATATCAATGGATTTATTAGTTTAAAAATAAAATTTAATGAGATAAAATAATTTTCAAAAATTTCCTCACCCTTTTGCCTAAACCCTTGAATGCTGACTTGTGCAGAAATATGGTTTTGATCATGATAAAAGTTATATCATTTAGATTTTATTCACAAAATGTTTTCTGGCAAAAAATGTGGCTAACAAACTATAATTTTTACCACTTGTCTCATGTCTGCAACATCACCCTATCCATGTCATTTAACTTGCCCGGTATGCAAAAACAAAAGTGGTTTACAGCTGTCCACTGAATCTTGAGAAGCACTAAGTCTAACATATATTAAAAATCCCATGCCTCAGGTGAAAATAATTCTTATCCCAGCAACTATCAGCCAACACCACTGATAGCCCACAGTACTGTATCATGTGATAAATCTAAAAACACATCTCACCACAAGCTTGCTATACTTGGCCCATAATACAGAATCCTCAGCATTCAGATTGATGGGTTCACACTGCTGCACCTGAGTCTCAATGTTCTCCAGCCACAGCAGCAGGTCGTGGATGGTATGATGGAACTCCTGACTCTTAAGGAGAGCTCCTTGAAGCTCTTTGTGAACCTCGGATGCCCGAAGCATGACGGCATCCCATCTGTGGTTCATCTGCCGCAATTTCTCCTTCAGTTCAAGGCCTTCAGCTGTTTGTGTGTTGATGTAGTTCTTGCTGATCAAGTTGATAGATAGCACCCTTGCTTTTTTAGATTCCAGTTGCACCAGGAAATCCTAAAAAAATATTTGGAAATACACATTTTATGAAATTAACCACAGATCTCTGGGCCAATATTTAAAAAAAATATTTTCTATATTAAAATTTAAAAAGAGATCCAAATTTTTTCTATCTATTGCTTTGTTGATGCTACAACAGAGAATTAAGCTCTGCTCCAAAAATTCTTTGAAGTTAGACTTTTAAGAAAATGTTAACCGACAATAAACAGATAAACAAGTATCAGAAAATGTTGACAATGCTATATCCAACATATCCACACATAGTGCTAAAGACAAACATTGAATGGAAATGATATTCATTTTTCACCTGACATCAAAGAAAAATGCCTTCTCATGATGCTAAGGGAAATAGGTGGTTAATACTCTAATATTTTGAAAATATTATTTTTTGACATAACACATACCTTCTCTTTAAATACGATGTTATTTATTTTAAATTCAAACAAATGAATAACTTACAAATTTAGGATAAGATGATACTGACATTTTCAAGACCAACAAATTTCCTGACAAGTTAGTTCAAATTCTACTGAGCCACTAATATTTAAACTAGATATTTAATGAAACGTAGTTTGAAAACATGTATGGTTGTTTGAAAATCCCTAGCATTTCAATCACATTCCAGTGTATTACCTTATACTGGCGAATGATTGCATCAAGTTGACTGATGTCACCAAACATCAAGTCTTGTGAGGACTGAAGAGCTTCAGCTTCATCCAACCACGCCAACATGTTGTCAAGATCTGTTCTGAACTGTGCAAAGTCATGGCGCTCTTGACTCAAATGTTCTTCCTTGTCACGCACTTTAGACTGCAGTGTGTGCCACCGTCTCAAGATATCTTAAATAATAAAATATACAGGCTCAATCAGACTACAAATGTAACATAGCTAAAGCCAGATCTCCATCAGTTACTGTACTCAAATAAAATAAAATTTCCATACATTACCCAAAGATTGGCTTATTTTCCAGCTACATATAACCAGACTAGGCTTTTCTGAAAACTGTACAAACCTGTTGATATAGTCACCTAGATATTAAGCAGACACCTACCTTAAAGAGCCAGCTTTATTTTCTCCCAATCTTGCTAATTAAGTACAAAATAACCTGTACCGAGCAACGACCTGCCTTAAGATGCTAATTTATTATTGCCATGGTTTCTGGTTTAAGACAAGTTTAAATATTTTATATATTTGTGAGGTAGAGAGAAACCCTTACTTCTAAGTTGTGTGTCTGCACTGGCTATCGTGGCCATACCAGTCTCCAGCTTGAGCATGCGGTCAACTCGCTGCATAGTTTCTATAGCAACCTCACACTGGGTCATCTCATATTGCTGAAAACAAACACAACAAAACTATATGAAATGATTCTGTGTAAACATATTATATAAGACACACAAAATATAAAGTCTTGATGTCACAAGCTTGTCTTCAAATCCTTTGGATTCTGACAATGATTATTATTTAAAACATGATTATTTTGTTGATTTGATTACACAGCTTTTTCAGTTATTTACATTTAAAAGTTGATACTGCTGTTTTGCCTATTTTCTCCTGAATTCTGCCTTGTACAGAGATACAGTTTTAAACATAATTTTCAGTTTTGTTATTTAGATTGTTTGCAAAAATATGGTTTGAAATAGGTGATATATTTATTTTAATTAATATAAAAGTTAATTATAAAGTCTGACCAGGTTCTCTGTTTGGTGTCTTATATCACGTGTGGGAGACCGGCTGTAGAGTTTTCTTTCTGTGGAGGTAAGTTTTGCTGCTGCATCCTCCATTGCATCAACTAATCTCTCCATCAACTCTTCAACCTTGGCCGTCTTATCCTTCTGGAAGAGATCAGCCCGAATCTGTGCCTGTCGCTCTTCTCGTAACAATGATCCTACATAATATAAGATAAACCAAGGTTTTCAAAGTAATAATCAGATTAGGTTGAATTTTATTTAATGTTAATGAAAATGTGAAGAAATATCTGGAAAATGTATTAAAAATAATGAAGGATTTTTTTTAAATATGTGCATTCTAACAGGAATGAGTTTTTATGCAATTAATAAGTTAATGAAAGAAATAAAATAATAAAGGAACTTTTAAAGAATTTCTCATGTTCCAAGCAATCTACAACTAAATAAAATATGTATCTGTCTAAACCTGCAAGAACAGGATATACGTATAACAGTATTTATTTTAATAAAGCACAAAGTTTGTGCAGTTATTTTATTGTAGTAACAGCTGACCCTCATTTGAATCATTTTACTTTTTAATAATTTGTACCATTTAGTAAAAAAAATACAATTTGACAAGGCATCAGTCACGTAAGTAACAAACAGTACTCCATTCGAATAAGAACACGTAACTTCGAGTAACCAGTGTCCATGCTAATAAAATGTTTAAAATGTTGGACTCAACTGCTCACAATAATACACTTAAAATTCTGTCCAGACTTTAAAAGGTTTTATAAGCTTCGAGCCTGGCATCAGTGGTGTAAGTAATCAAAAATACTCAATCCCAACAATAACATCTATCTCTTTTATAAAAATAAAATATCACGAAGACCACAAAAAAATATTATATTTTAAATATTATAAACCTTTTCATTAAGAACTCCAAGCATGTTGCACTGAGTGTATATGCTCCCCTCCACCTCCACCCACATTAACTGTATTTTTTAGTGTTTTTACAATGCCAATTATTGTACTACGTTAAGGTTTCCTTCCCAGTCATGTAGTGTGCCCCTCCAGCAGTGGATACTCTTAATGCATCTCTGAATCTGTTCCTGAACTTGTCATCCATAGAAAAAAATATATGAAACAAACAAAAAAGAGGCGATGTTATTAATGTAACAAACCTGAGTCTGTGTAGTCACGTGCTCGGCGTGATGGTGACCAAGACCGTGGCATGGAGTACCCCTCTGCTCGGCGTTTGTGTGGAGGACTCTCTGGTGGAGATGCCTCAAGATATGCCTCCAGTTCTCTTGGATCCCACTCCAGTGAGGCAGTAGCCTGAGTCTCACGGAGTTCATGCAGCTCTACATCTGCCATTGCTATGGAACTCTGATGAAGATGTACAAGTTATTAAATACATAAATCTGTTAAATAATGTATTGTCATTTTTATATAATTGATTTGTTCGTATATATGTTTGGAAAAAATGTATATAATTGTGTTAGGATAAATGTTTGATATAACCATAGTGTGACCCCAATAGCCAATGTTCACTTTTGTGCTGGGATGTTGTTAAATAAATAAATATATAAAAAAAACTAAATCATCAAAGAAAACATCCTTTGATTAATAATATCCAGATACATTGTTTGATTATTGTTATTAGGTGTTAAAAATATCATATTTGTCATACAATTCACAGAACAAATAGGTTACCATTTTTTCATCAACAGAAAAGGGTCTTTTATATTCACTTTCTCGCAGACAGAATAGCACATACACTGGTGTTTTGGGTAGAAGAGGAAATAACTCAGTGAGAGACATTGTTCATTAAATAAGCTAAGTGTCAGACAACAAACCTGGTCTGGCTGGTCAAGTAATCTATCTTCCACCCTGGCGATGTCTTCAATGTGAGTGGCAGAAACATGATCCAGTTTGGCATAAATGGTTGCCACTCTGTCGAGGACTTGTTTTGAGTACTGGCGGAACTCGTCAAGTTCCTTCTGGACTTGTACAACTTCATCAGCATCACCTTTCTGCATCAAGTACACAGCTGCTTCATCGAGGTATGCAAGCTTGCGACGTTTTATGTCTATCTCTTCCTGAATACGCTGAAAAAAGTATACAGTGATTAATTAGTCTATTTGCACTCTCCATATTGTGACAGGTATTAAATGTTTTTACTTACCTAGCAATGTAATATCATCATTTGAGTGACAAAACATATAACTTGGCAAAGATGTCAGCTAAGTCTTACACAGGGAACTCTTATTTGGTAATCCTAAAAAAACACAAATATAGAATCCCAAACAAGCTTTATGGAATCCCAGAGCCAATATGTATGTGTGTGTGTGTAATTGCACTGTCAAACCTGTTTTCGCGGCCACCTCTATAATGTGGCCACCTGTCTATGACAGCCACTCTGAGGTCCTCCCAATGCGTTTTACTATATATTTTACCTCTATATGACAACTACCCACTCAACATGGCCAGCAGCCACAATTTGTTAATAAAAAAGCAAATATGAACTTGCTATCGTGGCCACATTTTAGTTTTTTTGCTGCAAATTATCAAGAAATGTTGTAAATAAAAACGTCAGATGTTTTTCGATGTTATATTCTTTATTAGCTTTGATGAACAGCAGCCCTTTAATCTTCATATAAAAGTTTCTAGAGCTCACGTAAGGGTAATTAGCTGCAATCAGTGATCCCATATAATGAGATGTGAATGCTTGTGTTCATTAATTAACAAGTGTTTTAAATCTGGATTAACACTGCCATACGCTAATCATCTGCTGATTAAATATATGCCCTGTATATGGCGGCCACTTTTGTCTGGTCCCACGAGTGGCCGTCAACTGTATATATATGATGATGCAATTACTCTTTTCACTGGTAGGTATCATGGCTGTTCCAATTTTATTCTTTTGTGTGGAATTTGCTGAATAGTTTTCACATCAGCCCAAACAAGCATTACCAAAATGGAAGTAAAAGTAGAGGCACATTTTGCATTGTTCAAACAAGACTGCATCATTTTTGTTATATGAAAACAAAACAAATACTAATGTCAAATGAATTGATTTTTATTTGAAATAGACAAAAAATAATTAAACAAAAGTGATAATATTTGAAATTTATTTTGATGTTACTGATATCATTAAAGATGTATGTTTAAAAATACATGAACAGGTCATATAAAAGAAATGTACACAAGTGTACCTTCATTTCTGCCAGGCGTGTTGGGATATCCATGTGTGACAGATGTTCAATGTTAGTCAGCTGCATGTCTATCTCGGTCAGCCAACTGAAAAGGTCCTTCCTTGTGGTGTTGAAGTCCTGCCTGATGCTGGCTGAGTGACGCAGACACTTCATGATGGCTGACGTTTGTTGCTGAAGGTGATCCCAGCGCTGGTTTACTTCCTGCATCATCATCCGCATTCTACCCCCACTGTCTGTACGACCCTCCTTAGCTAGTCTGCGGTACTGTTTGTTGATGTTTTCCAACTCGTTCAAATGATCATGAATGTTACGCTGAAGTCCCTACAGAAATAAACAATACAAGAAAGAAAAATAGTGATACATGTAAGTGCCTTTTGTTTTTTAAAGATAATTTTAACATTATATTTTTACAGTACTGATTGTATTTTCAAGAAGTGAAGAAAGCTTTTTTCATTAATTATTATTTATAAATGTAAATATACTAGAGTATTTTGCAAGACAAATTTAAATATGAAGCATATTGAAATTCTAAGGTTATAAAATAATTCTAAAATTATAATCATATCTATTAATAGATGAGTTATGCACCTCATATTTCCTGATTTCTTCTTTTGTCATTTCCACCGATATATCTGTCACATCGCAGTCACCAATTTCAGTTTCCACATCGACAAGCCAATCAGAAAATGTTTTACAATCTTCACGGAATGACTGCCATAACTGCCATGTCTCCTCAATCCTGAAAAGAATGTAACACTCAATAGAAAATCATTTAACACAATGTTTGAGCTCTGGAATGATCCTAAACTGCTGGCCACAAAACAAATAAACCTGCAGACTCTTTGGCCTGTGTGATAATTGAAGATACCAAATATATACCCAGAATTGGATTCTGCTTAAAGTGAGGAAATGTCAATCATCTGATGCAGTCAATGTCCCATGAATGCAAGGATGTCATCATTGCTAATTGGGATGATACAAAATATTGAATCTAACAAATCAAGGTCAAGTGGACAAATTCCTTAAATGGTCCTAAAATGTCCAAAAGGATTGACAATTGAAAAATCACAGAAAAACAAGATTCAAATTGAATAATTTCAAACAAAATGAGAGAAATGTAGAATAAAAAAGAATACAAATATAGCTTGCATTGCTTTTGTTGTTCAGTATAGTTTCATCTATCACAATCTGAGTCTCCTGTCCCTCCACTCCATCAAGAACAGTATATAAGCTATGCCTGCAATAATTTTACTCTATAGTCATTCCTTGCAGGCCTGTGTAAAGCTGGTAATATGAACAGGCCAGATGGGAAATGTAGGCCCCCATTTCAAACTACTCAGTATTTTTGTAATCATTGCTAAATACCAGGGATGCAGGCCCTCTCAAAACCATAGGCCCATGCCTCTATTCTGGCCTGATTCTTTGATCTGACACTCAAAAAAAATCTGTTTTAGTGTGACAAGCAAGGTGAGTTTCTCACCTCTCCTCTAATACATACCTAGATCTTCTGTCAGGTGAGAGCTGACAAATATGTTTCCAGCGTCGGTCCAGATTTTTCATTGTGTGTTGCAGAGCATTGAACTCTACCTCTGTTGGGCAGGCGTCAGAGTCATGCAGCAGCACTTCACACAGATTGAGAACAGATGCCACACCAGCACTGTGACGTTCAATGTCTTGCTGTAACTCCTAGTCAAACAAAGTGCAGAATAAGGGCATCTTGCAAAAATATAACATTAAGAGTTTTATAATACATGTTCTAATACAATATTGATGGAAATAATAATTATTCTGAAACATGTAGATAATAAAATATTACAATCTCAACAGTTTGTACAGAAGTTTTCTTCTTCTTTAACATTTGATTAGCCACTCATATCTTTAGATAAAAGGTGAATATAAAATTGGATATTAGGTTTAGATGAGCTTGGTGGCTAGCTATGCACCATCTGAGTATATCTGGTTTATCAGCATTGTAAAGAGGGGATAGTTTGAGTGCAGCCACACAATACACTTATAGAAGATATGATTTGTAAACATTATAAAAACAGTCTAGAAATTAAATGTTTAAACTGGTTTTTAATGTTTCAGATTTCAGCAAGAACTATTTTTGCTCAAGAAAAGCAGCATTTGCAGTTGCTATTTATCAGTTTCATGGCTGGTTCTCCATGTTCTCATTAACATTAAGTACAGTTAAAATTAAGTCTAACAGCCACTCAATAGCAATAATGACATCCTTAATGAAAATAGTTTTCATTGAATGCCACAATCTAAATGGATCATGTAATTAGTTGTACATAAGGGACTACAATAACAGTATATTAAGTTTAGCTGGGAATATATTCTGATAGAATAAATACCCTAGGAAAACATTCAAGAACTTTTATTCAAGGAATGAGGTTCCAGTTTAAATCAGTGACCTGGTATCCTGATCAAATTACATTCAACATGGAACAATTTGTTTTCAGTCATCAATAAGACTACCTGCAGGTGTTGAAGTTTAGCTTGTATTTCTGACATTTCACACTCCTGGAAGACAAGAGCTCCAACTAGTTCCTGTTCTACGTCTGTCAACCACTTGCCCAGGTTTCTCAGACTGATGTCGAGCTGCTTCACTGCCAGCACAGTTTCTCGCAGCTTTCTCTCTCTGTAATTAGAATTGTTATTTTATTTTATATTGCTCTACATCTGTTAACACTTACAAAACAAAATAAAAAAGTCTGGTTGACCTAGTAATTGTAATTGATTTTATTTTATACTGCTCTACGTCTGTTAACCACTTACAAAATAAAATACAAGTCTGGTTGACCTAGTAATTGTAATTGTTAAACAAAATAGTTAAAAGAAACATTAAATGTGTGACTGATATTTCAGGGGAGATAATTAAAATAATGTGTTGTCTGTTAATAATTTACAGCAACCAACCTGAAGTTCACTACAGCCTTTAGGTGCTGCCACCTATCTTCCAGTCTCCCCATACGCAGTTCAATGTCTGATGCACGAATCTCACTGCTGATTTTCATCAGGCGACGACCCTGTTCCATCAATTGAGATTTAGTTCTCTCTTTCACCATCATATCTTGTTTGTACTCCTGACAAAACATATAGTATATATCAAGTTTTTAACATGAACTGTAAACCAGCTGAGATATAATTGTTCTCTTTCACCATCATATCTTGTTTGTACTCCTGACAAAACATATAGTATATAGCAAGTTTTTAACATGAACTGTAAACCAGCTGAGATATAATTGTTCTCTTTCACCAAAATATATAGAAAAAAGTAGTATATATCAAGTCTGACAAAATATAGAATAAGAATTGGAAAAATGTAAAAGAGAATTTGTTTTATGTTTGTTTTGTTTTATGACACCACTAGAGCACATTGAATTATTAATCATCAGCTATTGGATGTCAAACATTTGGTAATTTTGATATGTAGTCAAGTGTGAGCTAGCCTCTGACAGGTTTTGAACAACAGTCTTCAGGATGAGAGTCTGATGTTGTAAAAGAGAAAGAAATTGCCTGTTTTTTTCAAATAGCAGAAACTGGACTTATATAAAAAGATACATAACAAGCAGGTTGAAAGCTAACATTTTTATAGCAGCAGAGTAGAACAGCAGAGCATAAACCATTTCCAGGTGGGGAGTTAAACGTAGAGATAAAATTCATTACTTAAAGATTGTTTTACATTACAAAGAAATTGTGGAGTTGCTACTCCCTTCTTCCTCTCTCCCAAGTAGTTTTATCAGCACACTAATGTTTTGGAGTTCTACATGGATCTACTTTAGACAGAGATCACTGTTATTATATAAATACAGCTATGTTATGTCAAGATTTTCTAGTTCAATTCTTACTGTTTCTAACTTCTCCAGTAGGTCTTCTACATGCATTTCTCTTCCTGAAATCACCTTCACCTCCATATCATCTATCCACTCAGTTAGCTCCCTTAGCTGATCTCCAAATCCTGTCCATCGACAAACAGAGTCTCGGATACGCTGGTCTCGCAGAGATGACTGACTGCACAATTCATCCCATTGCTTGTTGAGCAGTCGGATTCGCTGATGTAGTATGTTCATGTCTTCAGATTGAATCATTCGGTTCAACTTCTTCTCTCGAGCAAGCAGTGTTTGACGTTTGTCTTCAGAGTTGGCAAATGAGGCGGTAATGTCCTTTAAAAGGGAGAAATATTGGATATTTTTTAAAATACTATACTCACTTAACAGTAAACATTTGTAACCTAGTGCATAACACAACCATCAGTTGTTTGCACCCTCATTTTGTTAGTAATATAGCAATTTTGAATAAATGGACCCAATATATTTTGTTTTAACGGCTTATTACTACACATGATAGGGCCTGAACAGACACACATTCTCTACTAATATTAATCGAGGTCATATATTTCCAATTAGCTGGTACATGTAAAATTTAAATGCATATAAACAATTATGGTGTTGTAATAAATTGAATACTATTTACATTACAACTAACGTGTTTTTAATCACATGCCACTTCTTTTACTCATGAGATGCATTTGAAAATACCTTCACAATATCAATGGTATATGGCAACATGTTTAGAAATCTCTATATAACAACCCCTGACATTAGCCATGGCAATCAGTAAGGTCGTGGTTTTTCATTCTCTGTGGCACCTTTCTGGCCTTGGACTAAATTTATTTTTTGAAGGTATATATTTTTTCTTATTAAAAATATAGAATACTTTATGCTAAAATTGCCATAGAAAATGCCATTGACAATATTTCTCCACAGCATTTATTTTGCTGTGGACCTTTTCTTAATTGCAGGGTTGTATAATAGTGTCAGACAATACTGAATGGAGACCATGTCTTACCCTACATGTGCCGAGTTCAGTCTGCAGGTCATCATACTTGGATGGAAGTTCAGCAGCAAGGATACTTCTTGTCTCCTTCAGCCAGTGGAGAATGTCATCAATGTCATCCTCACACTCCTTCCACTCCTTAAGGATCTGCTCAAGGTGGGCCCGATGCTCCTCCAGCTGAGAGAAAATTTGGAAGTAAATGTGCTGCAGTTGAGCCAAGCAGACTTTCAGTTCCTCACCAGCCTCTGAATCAGCACGCTGCAGTAATGTGTTGCCAAGGTCACGAATCTTTTTTAAGTTATCTTCTTGTAACTTGAACTCACCCTGGGTGTTCTGAAAAATATATATATAATAAAGTGAGAACATGTCTCCTTTATTGATATAGTACGTAACATAGTGGTACAGCTTTACATTTTATGTAATAATGCTAAATAAAAGTAATTTACCAAAAATATATATTGTACAAATAAATATACCTATTCGTGAAAGCAATGACTTGTAATATATTGAAAAGTAACTATTTATTAAAAATCTGCAAATAGTGAAAAGTAGGTCTCAATTATCTTATTATGATACTGCATTTAATGGTACCATACAATAATATACCAAGATTGTGGCATATAAAAAGTGTGAAATCAAGTGCAAGATGGTATAATTGAGTAGTGAGTAATAATCAACCTACTCTAACTTTTTCCAGCAGATTTCTTATCTGCTGCAAGGATGCTGTTTCAAATTCATATGACTTGAGATCTTTTTCCTGCTTTGCCAACCAATCACGAAGCTGTTCACTAAGAGAATTGAACAACTGCCACTGCTTGATGGTGTTGTCAATGATAGCTTTCCTCTGATTGGCTCTCCTTGATACACTCTGCCACTGCTCAGCCAATAAATGAAGTTTTTGCTGAAATTCTTCCTGATCTTCAACATCTCCTGTATTCATCATCTGTTGGCCATCACTTATTATAGCATGTAGAACTTGTTGTCTTGAGTACATTTCAGATTCAAACTTCTGTCAACAGAAGGAAATAATATTTTAAAATTGGTTTATTTGATTAAATACTGCAGTCTTACATGCACTGCAGATATAAATCAATAAATACATCATGAATAATATTTAATATATATGATAATGTAATTACAGTCTTACATGCACTGCAGATATAAATCAATAAACAATTATGAATAATATTTAATATATATGATAATGTAATTACAGTCTTACATGCACTGCACATATAAATCAATAAATACATTATGAATAATATTTAATATATATGATAATGTAATTATAGTCTTACATGCACTGCAGATATAAATCAATAAGTACATTATGAATAATATTTAATATATATGATAATGAAATTACAATATTACATGCACTGCAAATATAAATCAATAAATACATTATGAATAATATTTAATATATATGATAATGTAATTACAATCTTACATGCACAGCAGATATAAATCAATAAACACATTATGAATAATATTTAATATATATGATAATGTAATTACAATCTTACATGCACTGCAGATATAAATCAATAAATACATTATGAATAATATTTAATATATATGATAATGTAATTAATATAACACAATAACATTGTAATGTTAAGTCATGACTAAACTAAATAATTATATGATCAACAAAGTGTAATATTTTCACTAAAACTCTAATGTCTTAACATTCTATTTTAAAAAGGAAAACAAATCCTAAATCTTTTCTGAAACAAAAGAATATTTAATGAAGAAAAACAAACAAAAATCAATATGTTAATCCTATCAGGCTTCCAAGAGAAGGTGGATCCTACAGATGTTAGACCTAATTTAATTATATTTTGTGTATATTTTACATATATTTTATTACGTATATTTTATAATGAAATATTTCAATTATATTTTATGTGTATTTTGTGCATATTTTCTGTATATTTTACATATATTTTATTACGTATATTTTATGTATATTTCAGTTATATTTTATGTGTATTTTGTGCATATTTTCTGTATATTTTACATATATTTTATTACTTATATTTTATAATGTATATTTTACATATATTTTGTGCATATTTTACATATATTTTGTGTATATTTTACATATATTTTGTGTATATTTTATATATATTTTACGTATTTTTTATATTTATTTTACATATATTTTGTGCACATTTTGTGTATATTTTACATATATTTTGCATCTATTTTGTGTATACTTTATGTACATTTTAAATATATTTTACATATATTTTACAAATGCTAACAACCACCACCCTTACCTTTTCATAAAATAATTAACCTAATCCTGCCCATATTATGTTAGTAAAATAAATAATGAAACATTTCTTACTTCACATTTTCTCTGCTGGTTGAGCAGATCCACCAGATTTCCTCCTATATCTAAAGCAAGATCTTGTTCAGTCTGTGCCAAGAATGTCATCCAGGACTCACACTTCTCAGTGAAATCCTGCTGCACTAGCATGTTGCCCTGTAGAATCCTGCATCTCTCTTTACAGTCATTGTACAGCTCCTGCCAGTGGTGGTTCAGCTCACTCAGTCTGTTAGCATCACCATCACCAAGAGCAAGCCGATACCCTAGTCCATTCAACCCATCCAGTTTGGAAGAGTTCATGTTGAAATGGTTTAGAAGCTCCTTCAGCTGGTCCATGCGGTTACAGAGATCAGATTCGTCAGCAGATTTGTTGGGGTCTTCAGTTCTGAGGATGTTTTCTGCATAGTTGAGGAAGTTGTTGATCATGTCAAACATTTCTCCGAAGTGCTTCAGCTGAGTCATATCTTGTTTGAGAGCCTCAGACTGTGAGGACAGCATCTGTCGAAGAGTCATGAGCCGCTGCTCCAGTGTCGTCTGCCGTGAGGTGAGAATAACAATGGTTGAGGTATCCATGTGTTGAGCTAGTTTGTCACTCAGTCGATAGAGGTTGGAAACCTGAGTTTGTACATTATCAAGTTCCATCTGAAGTTGCTACAAAAATAATTGAAATATGTAATATTATACTACACTACTAGGATATGCTACAGGAAATGTACTACAAAAATTGTTCAACATTACTCTATAAGGATATGCTACTAGAAATGCATTACAAAGATTGTTCAGTATTACACTACAAGGATATACTACAAAAACTTTACTACAGAAATTGTTCAATACTACACTACAAGGATATGCTACTGGAAATGTACTACAGAAATTGATCAGTATTACATTACAAGGATATGCTACTGGAAATTTACTATAGAAATTGTTCAATACTACACCACAAAAAAAAGTTAAAGAAAAGTTTGTTTTATTTAACGATGCCTCTAGAGCACATTGATTTTTATCTTATCATCAGCTATTGGACATCAA
>JAULBS010087409.1:0-17996 GCA_032355785.1 Symmetromphalus regularis | reverse complement strand
CCTCCAACCCCCCCCCCCCCAAACATTCGGTCCTCGACTGTAAATTTGAAATCCGCATTTAAAAAAATATTATTGATTGCTAGATAAAAAAAAAAATTACAGAGGCGAATTTTTTTTTAATCTGGCTAAAAAATTATGAAAGTGGCGATTTTTAAAATGACTGTGGCGACAAATATACATGTTCTAGGCCGAGCACTGTATATATATATTAACATACCGCATTTGTCATTAATAACTTTCTCCGCGTTGTCGAAAGCAGTCTTAACAGAAGGTTCATCAGCACACCCAGTACTTCTCATACAAGTCAGATATGTCTTAGTGGCTCTGAAATATAACAATTTGACATGGTTACACGATATATAACACATAGCTCTAATACAAGACAGGTATATACTAGAGACTCTGAAATATAACAAATTGACATGGTTACACCAAAATTATTATATAACACAAAGCTCTAACAAAAGTACGGATTATATAAAAAATTTACATGATTACACCAAATATATGTATCATCCATAGGTCTAACACAAGTCAGGTATGGCTACATACTGAAATATAACAAACTGACATGGTTACACAATATATTACACATAGCTCTAACACATGTCAAGCATGACCTAGAGACTGAAATATAACAAATTTATAAACTTACCCGCACACTTTCGCCACGTCATTGGAGTTTCCTTGTATCCCGTCTGTGTACTTCGTGGTACATTGAAACATAGCGGAAGTATCACATGCGCAGTTAACACTGTATATGCTCACTGAAATAGTCAAATATAATTCTATATCACATACCTAGCACTGTAATAGACACATATATTTCTGTATTGCATACCTAGCACTGTAATAGTCAACTATAACACTGTATTAAATACCTAATACTGTAATAGTAAAATATAATTCTGTATCACATACCTAGCACTGTAATAGACAAATATATTTCTGTATTGCATACCTAGCACTGTACGAGTCAACTATAACACTGTATTAAATACCTAGCACTGTAATAGACAAATATGTTTCTGTATTGCATACCTAGCACTGCACGAGTCAACTATAACACTGTATTAAATACCTAGTACTGTAATAGTAAAATATAATTCTGTATCACATACATAGCACTGTAATAGACAAATATAGAGACTCTGAAATATTTCTGTATTGCATACCTAGCACTTTACGAGTCAACTATAACACTGTATTAAATACCTAGTACTGTAATAGTAAAATATAATTCTGTATCACATAACTAGCACTGTAAAACACAAATATGTTTCTGTATTGCACACCTAGCACTGTAATAGTCAACTATCGCACTGTATTAAATACCTAGTACTGAAATAATCAATACTAATTATTTATTACATACCTAGCACTGTAATAGTCAACTAGCACTATAAAAGACAAATATATTTATGTATTGCATAAATATCACATACCTAGCACTGTAAATTATATTACCTGCCTAGTATTGAAATAATCAATAATAATTATGTATTACATACCTAGCACTGTAATAGTCAACTATCACACTGAATTAAATTCCAAGTACTTAAATAATCAATAATAAGTATGTATTACATACCTAGCACTGTAATAGTCAACCATCACACTGTATTAAATTCCTAGTACTTAAATAATCAATAATAAGTATGTATTACATACCTAGCACTGTAATAGTCAACTATAACACCGTATTAAATACCTAGTACTGAAATAATCAATAATAATTATGTCTTACCCAGCACTAAAATAGCCAAAAATAATTATGTATTGCATGCCTAGTACTGAAACAATTAAATATAAGTATGTGTTATACGTAGGAACGATTTTGGGAACGGAAGCGGGAGCTGGGTGGGTGGGTGGGTGGGGGGCGTACTGGTGGATCGGGTAAACATTATGTATTACATTTTTGTTACAATGGCAATCATTAATGTGTAAATAGAAAAAGGCTCGCAAGTTGTAGGGTACGTGCCCCTCCCCCCGGCTTCCAGGTTCCTAAGGCCATGTTGGGAGGTCGTTAAATAACCATACACAAACAGAGTTTATACACCTACATGTAGCACTAAACTATTTAAATATACCTCTGTATTACAAACCTAGCACTGAAATATAACACTTTATTATAAACTTAAATTATCGTTCTCAAACACATGCTATTTGCGGTGCTTGGTCTACAGAAGAAAGTTTCTGGAGTTACGTTTGCTACACTTTTCGATTAATAACTTTATTTGATATACAGTTTTTACCAGACAGGATCGTATACACCACATAACTTTTTCCCATTTTCATATCTGTTATACGGACCTCAAGTTGTAACGGAAATCGCCTTAATAATGCGTTATTTGCATATTCACAAACGTTTGTTTTATGCGTTTTACGTTCACCTTTAGCGAATGCGTGACCAACTCGCAAGATTGATATGTTATGTTTTACTGCATTCATTTTAATACACCTTAAGGCGTTATTACACTTTCGAGTGTTTGTTTGTAATGGTGTAAACACTGTCCTAAGGTGTGTGTTTTTTTTAATTTTATTCAATTATTATTATTATTGTTGTTATTATTATTATTATTTTGCAACAGCACTACTAAAACACACTGATTTATTAATCATCAGCTAAATGATGCGAAACATTTGGAAAACTGTGACACGCAGTCATATCCGATGGGTTTTGAACCAGTGTTTTTCTTAAGAACCGGATGTCCATCATAGGCGTTTTATTTATTTATTTATGTCTTTACAAGAAAATACCTTAGTGAAAGGAAATAAACAAAGATAATTATTGTTACAAGCAACAATATCACAAATAGCTACACTCTAAAAATAAATTCATTGGTTTTAAAATAAGTGAACAGGACAACAACATGCTTTGAAAACTCATCCTCCATTTACCGATTAAACAGGTTTTATGTCAAACAAAGTAAGCCTCGCCCTTCTAAATCTGAAGTCAAATCAACTAACTTACTAAGTCTTGTCGTTACATAGTACAGACGCGGATTCAGAATTTCTGAAAGGGAGTTCCAAATGTGATGGGTGAATAGAATAGTGGGAAAATGGTTAATTTTCACATCCTTCCACTCGGAAAATATATATATATATAATTCTAGAAAATGGGGTCCGGACCCCCTGGACTCCATCTGGATCCGCTACTGAAGTATGATATATTTGTTTAACGACTGGTTAAATATATATATATATAATTCTAGAAAAAAAGGGGGGGGGGCGTCTCTGAAGTCTTAAAAACTATTTTCGATTCGATGATTATTATTATGATTATTATTATTATTACTATTATTATTATTACTATTATTATTATTATTTCTACTATTATTATTATTATTATTACTATTACTATTACTATTATTATTATTATTATTATTACTATTATTATTATTATTATTATTATTACTATTATTATTACTATTATTATTATTACCTTTTTTTTTTAAATACATATAAAGGTTTAAGAGGAAGACGTGATTTTAATTCTTCAATGTTGATTTGGCCGTTAGATCGATTTTAAAGACGATAACCTTTCATCGACAGAATAATGGTATACGTTATCATACATACGAACACAGACAAGGGTAGACAACCATACACATCCACAGGCAACCACAGACAACAGACGACACCAGTGTGGATCCACATACACCCCTCGCTAACTAGAGGCAGCCATAGACACAAATAGGAATCACATGAAGCAACCATAGATATTCATAAGTAATCATTGGCAAGCATAATACACCAGCGTGCCACTACAGACTCATATCGGCAATCATAAGTAACCATAGATACAGTTAAGCAATGATAAGTAACCATGGACACCGTTAAGCAATCATAAGTAACCACATATACCGTTAAGCAATCATAAATAACAATAGACACTGATAAGGAATCATAAGTAACCATAGACACTGATTAGGAATCATGTAGGTAATAACAGACACCCGTAGGCAACATCAGGCAACCATAGACACTGATGAGGAATCATAAGTAACCATAGACACTGATTAGGAATCATTTAGGCAATAACAGACACCCGTAGGCAACAACAGGCAACCATAGACACTGATGAGGAATCATAGAGACCTGTAGAAAACTACAGACAACCATAGACACGTAGAGGCAATCACAGATACCTGTAGAAAACAACAGACAACCATAGACACACAGAGGCAATCACAGAGACCTGTAGAAAACAACAGACAACCATAGACACATAGAGGCAATCACAGAAACCTGTAGAAAACAACAGACAATCACTGACACTCACTATGGACGTCCATAACCTACCACTATCAATGACAGTCATCGTGAGGCAACCACAATCAACCGTACGCCACCATGACCGATAGGTTTGATTTGATTCATGTACATGATAACACTTCATTCTGGAGGTTGAATTGTAAAGTGAAAAACTTTTAAGAATAAAATAAATATACCACTGCCCTTTTCATAGTTTCTTTTTAAATCATGATACTTATTTACCGCATGCGCTATACATTGTTCTATATTTGTTTTAACCCAGAAGTTATTATAGATTTCAAAAACTATTATATATGTAATAGCACATATTGTTGAAGCCATGTAACGATTTTTTTAAACACAAATATCTCATATTTTTCAGACCTATTTTGTGAAATGCAATACAAAACTTCGAAACCTCACATTAAGCAACTCACCTGCAATGACAGCGATAGCCAGAAGAGCGTTCATCTTGAATTGTGGTCGGGATATGTCAACAGTTAGGTAAAATCAACAGGTTTGCTATGGCGGGATGAATTTGCCCAGCCGATGTTTCTTGTTTTATAGACTACGTCACATGTCACTCATACCATATATGGCGTATGTACGCAACAAATGACTCATCGAAGTAACTGTATAGAAGACTGGCAAACCGTATACACAGAGGTTTTGAAATCGAGGTTACATGATTAAAAGTTAATAGAAGAGATGATATTTCGCAAGACTCAGATAATAATTATGATAACAAACATGGTGTTTCGCAATACCCGTATTTGGAAATAATGATTTGAAGTGTGGTGTTTCGCAATACCCGTATTTGAACATTACGATTTGAAGTGTGGTGTTTCCCAATACCCGGATTTGAAAATTACGATTTGAAGTGAGTAACTTAAATACAAACGTGAACTTAAGATTGTAGAATATTAAATCAGGGTACAAAACAATATACATCTGTAAAATTAGATTTAAAACACCAGCATGCAATACAATAATAAAACATAATATAAAGGTTACATCTTGTTTTAATCATAGAATTAATAATTTTATTTAATTTATTATGCTATTTTGCTAATATAATCTGATTTTTATACTTCAGACATATTAATACTACTTCCTGCACGACAATAAGTGCAACCAACCAGTCGCACGTTAAAACAGTGCATTGTAATATCGTTTAACTAACGTTCCTTTCCTTTAAACCTACTATCTTAATAACTGCTGGTTAAAGGTTGCACCCGACCCTATATTTTGGTAGGCATTTTTATGTTATTAACACATTGTATAATTTCTCACAATATCAGAAGAGGCATACATATAGCATTTTTTTAAAGTATAATTAGTTGATAATCAAGCTACAAAATATTTATGTGTTGACCACCATTATGTTTAGCTTTGCAACTTTAAACCTATCCCGTCTGACGTCACCTTTTCACACACTGACAAGTCATAACATGCACATTGGTTCAAGTTTTATACTAATTATAGCAAAACTAATACAACGACTTGATCAATAAATCAACATGTAGCCAATTTGCAAAATTTGAAAGATTTTAAAAACTATTAGTGTAATAGCATGTATTGTTGAAACCATTTAACGATCTTTTTAAAAATACAAATATCCAAATAATATACTTCAGACCTATTTTCTGAAATGACTATATGATTGACGTCCAATAGCCGATGATGAGATAACAATCAATGTGCTCTAGAGGCGTCGTTAAATAAAACAAACTTTACTTTATTATTATTATTACAAAATTTGAAACTTGTTTGAGGCAGCGTTCGTACGTTCATACCAGGTCTTTCGAAATCTGGACAGAGCTCAATTATGTTATCTCTATATGAGAAAACATCCGTTTTCCTGTTGTTTATAGAAGATCGGTCGTCCAATGAGCAGCAATATTTTAAACGCTTTATCCGGGTTTACATGTGTTAGATCAACGACAAAGGTACGAGACGAGGCATTGTAATAGTATCCTAGTACATTTCTTTCAGCCAATTGTCCACAATATATTTATCAGGGGCGGATCCAGGATTTCAAATTAGGGGGGGGGGCGCACTTGATAAAATTTTGGGGTTATTTCGTGTGAAAAATCACAATTTTAGGGGGGGTCGCGTCGCGTTCGCCCCCTAGATCCACCTCTGTTTATATTCTGCTTTGGTAACCTGATTATAAAATATTAAAACTAAATTGTTCAATGGTTTGTAAATTTACGGGACGAGGCATTGTAATTGTATCTCGCAATACTTCTTTCAGCCAATTTTCCTCAACAGTTATATCCCTTCTAGGTCTGAATTAATTCATACGTGTACATACATTATAATATATATATATATACACACCCACATATAAAATAAAACCTCTTATACATACATATACAGATAATTTAGATATTAGGGAATGCCCGGATACGCATCTCTAATAATTATACACTTATTAATAAAATAACTTTATAAACTGATGGTCTTTTCCAATAAACAGTCTCCCCACCCCCCAATTTCCGCGGCAAAATTTATTAAATTTAATTCTGCAGAAGAAGTTGGGAAATTCCGCGGCAAATTCTGGAACATAAAAATTGAAAATTTACATATTGGAGTGGCTGGTTGTGATAGAGGAATACCAACACTTTTTACTGAGTCCGAATCGAAAGAATATGAAAACAAATAATTTTTATTCTGATTTTATGATTACTAAATAATTAAAAGATAATTGCTTAGTGTCAGCATTTTAACAATATGTTCTTAAATAATGCCTCCAAACAATTTAAACATGCTAATATCATTGTTATATATTAAATAGAATAAAATGACAGAATCCTATTCCGTATTCGTGAAACTTGTAATTTACTTTCAAAGAGTCTTCGGCAGTTTCCGTAACTGTAATGACTAACAACCACTCCATAAACCCATGGATTGTTCAGGAGGGCGAGCGCTCACGAACAACTTGTCTGGTTACCTTCGTCTTCTATCACATAATTTTGTGCTGGGGGGTCGTTAAACAATCATTCATTCATTCATTCTATCACATAACGCTTATAAATTATTAGGTAAAAAACCCAGTCTAGAACATGAATGGGAGCGCTCGCCTTCCTGAACGTATCACCAGTGGCGTGTTCAGTTTGTTCTGCGTAGACGGAAACAATCGACGGTTACCGAATGAAGTTATAACCAGCAAACAAATCGCAACATGTAGCGAATTTAATGAGTTGCCTACTTTAAAGAAACAACTTTCTAATTCAGTGCTTCAGTTTATTTTTTTTCCAAAATTCATTGTGATGTGATTTTTAAAATGACGAATTCTGCAAGTTTTCTTCATGAAAATTAATTTTCCAAGAATTCTGCGCTGTGATGCAAATTCTGCATTCTGCAAATTCGGAATCGCGGAATTCAGAGGGAACTGATTCTCTCTTTTTAGTTTCGAAAGCTATATATTCATGATATACCATAACAATAACTATTCTATTTTTAGAATGCGTAGAGTCGACACATGTTCAGAATGCGAAACTCTTGACAAGCCCAGTGACCAATGAAATCAGTGCGACCTTACTCTACAAATGTGACGTGGGATATGTGCCTCGCACTGGACATAGCCGTTGTCAGAGTAACGGAAGATGGACAGAATTTTCCTGTACCGGTAATAACGTATTTTATACGTACTGATATTTGAAAATAACATACTGTGTCAGTGGCGGATCAAAGCAGGGGCGTCAGGGACCCGCCACCTTAATTTTGCGATTTAAATAACATTAATTTTTTTTTTATTATTATTATTAATTTTTTAACGTTAAAGGATCCGAGGAATCGACATTATATTATTGGTCCCCCTAATTGATTTTCTGGATCCGCCACTGAGTGTATATATAATATCACAATATCTGGTTGAACGTGCCGGGGAGGGGGGGGGGGGTCGTTAAACAAACAAACGAACAAAACTTATTAAAGATTTAATACAGTGAAAACGTCAAGTTCCAGGCACGTAGGAATTTGGAGTTCAGTGGGCCCGTCTGCAGTTTGGGCAATTTTCCGTTCCAACCAGTGGTCCACAACTGGTTCATCAAATACCGTGGTATGTGCTGTCTTGTCTGTGGGCCGATGCATATAAAAATTCATTGCTGCTTATCGGAAAGAGTAGCCTATGTGGCGGCAGCGGGTTTCCTCTAAAGACATATGTCAGAATGACCATATGATTGATGTCCAATAGCTGATGATAAGATAAAAAAAATCAGTGTGCTCTAGAGGCGTCGTTTATTAAAACAAACTTTACTTTTTATTTTTGAATTTGGGAGTGAGGATGGGGAGGGGAGGGGGCAAACACAATAAAAGAAAGGCTCACCTGTGGGGAAGGGGGTGGGGGGAATGTGCCTGCTGGTACAACAAAAGCCGTGCATATAACATAACCCTTGTTGCTAATGCTTAGATGAGAATGGCCTAACAAAATAAATTAGGAAAATATTTTATGAATTTTTGGTACTTCTAAAGTGACGAGAGAAGTCCGTCACGTAAATCTTTTGTTAAATCTGAATTGTATTGAAATGATTCTAGGCATATTCCAGTGTCTTATCCAACAACTTCGAAGAGAAAATCATCTATGCCATTCCTCTCCAAAGCACCCAGGTCTACAATTAAGTCAAATATTTTTTATGCCATCATAAATCATGTATAATTTTCTATTCACAACGGAATTTTAATAGCAAAAATGCGGAAGCCGCCATTGTTCGTGTTGTTCACAACGACGGAAATAGTAACACTGCGCACAGATCCCGCGCACTTACCTCTCACAAGATGTTAAAACATGGCGGCTATCATGCATTGCCATGGAATTGGTGGTTTGGGCAAAACCCGGAATAGTCGTAAATTTTGACCATATCCTGAAAAAAAATCGAACAGATCAAAAATTCGAAATTCCGTATAAATCAGGAAGTTTCTCATCTATGTAATGGAAAAATGTAGCGTGTTTTTCTCTAAAGATTATATGTCAGAATTATCAAATGTTTGACATCCAATAGCTGATGATTAATAAATGATTTGACTCTAGAGATATGGTTTAAAACAGTTTTGTCTAAAATAATTCATATCTCAGGCCCGTAGGAACCGGGGGGGGGGGGGAGAGGAGGAGGGACGGTGCATGTGTTCTCCACTTGTGAGCTTTTCATTTTTAAAAATTGTTTTCAGTAATTAATATTTGGTATTGTAACCAAAATCTGATATAGAGTTTGTACACGATCCGTCAGTGGAACCCGCCCCTCCCCCACCTCCCAAAGTTATTCATACGGGCCTGCTAAAATAATTCATGTCTTCTTATCCTTTTCCTTCTCAATAGACAAATTTGCAGTTTGGGCTATTTTCCGTATCATCCAGTGGTCCACAACTGATTCATCAAAGGCCGTGGTATGTGCTGTCCTGTCTGTGGGACAGTGCATATCAAAGACCCCATGCTGCTTATCAGAAAGAGTAGCCTATGTGGCAGCAGCGGGTTTCCTCTAAATAAAATATGTCAGAATGACCATATGATTGACGTAGAATAGCCGACGATAAGATAAAAATCAATGTGCTCTAGAGGCGTCGTCAAATAAAACAAACTTTACTTGTTCTTCTTTTTTGCCCAGCTATACATTCATGTGAAGAGGCCAAGCGATGTCTCTCGGCACCAATAGAGAACGGCCATTACTGGCTGATATCGAAGATGACGTCATCAAAAGTGAAAACGTATTGTCACGGAATGAACGGGTTGGACGAGACGCCGAGAGAATACATTTCACTCTCAGCCAAATCGAAGATTCCCGGGCAGACATACGAGGTGTGCCACTTGCAGGATGGACACCTGACCTTCTGCGGGACAGCCACATACACTAGAGTCCAGATGAACTTGGATGTAAATATGAATTCCTTTCTTATAGGATGATAAACAAATGTTTGTCCGTGATAAATAATTCATTATTATTATTTTTTAAATATTGATAATAAGCGAGATCCTGTGGTTATCTAAGTAGTTGAATGAAGTATGTTTTTGGACAAATCAAATTTTTATATTTAAAAATAATTAATTAGGTCAAGGGTCCGTGGGAGTATGCGTTTAAAGTAAAACTAATAACGCCTACAATGTATTGTTTGAAGCATTACGTCTGCTATTAAGTTCCTTTAATTGATGTTTCCGTTTTAGCGGAACGTAGCTCAAACGGTAGCGTGTTCGCCTGTCAAC
Organism: Symmetromphalus regularis; assembly: GCA_032355785.1. Taxonomy (NCBI): domain Eukaryota; kingdom Metazoa; phylum Mollusca; class Gastropoda; order Neomphalida; family Neomphalidae; genus Symmetromphalus; species Symmetromphalus regularis. The sequence goes on along the minus strand of JAULBS010087409.1, from coordinate 7,540 downwards.
CGGTCGGTCGTCGGATCGATCCTTCTCAGTGGACCAATTTGCATTTTGGGCTATTTTCAGTTCCAAGCAGTGGTCCACAACTGGTTCATTAAAGGCCGTGATATGTGCTGTCCTGTCTGTGGGACGGAGCATATAAAAGACCCCTTGCTGCTTATCGTAAAGAGTAGCCTATGCGACGGAATCGGGTTTCCTCTAATGAAATATATCAGAATGACCATATGATTGACGTCCAATAGCCGAAGATAAGATAAAAAAAATAAATGTGCTCTAGAGGCATCGTTAAAAAAAACACTTTACTTTTTGTGTTGCTTGCGTTTAATCTCAGTATTGGCTCCAACCCAGTGTGTCCTCTGCAAGGACCAATGAGTAGGTGTATGTCACTTTCAACGATTAATGATCCAAATCTAGTTTATTAAAGACATTGGTAAGTGCTGTCCTATGGGGGAAAACTTCTATAAAAGATCCTTTACTGCTAATCGGAAAGAGCGGGTTTCCTCTAAAGACCTTGAGTTCAAAACACCAAATGTCGGCCACCTAATAGCCGCTGAATAAACAGGGGATGTCATTTAAACAATAATAATCCTTTCGTTTTCCTTTCTATGCCAGTAAGTACAGTCACAAACAAATACTATTTCCATGCAATATCGCTATACATCTAGTTTACGAGGACTGCCACTTGTCATAGACATCGTTATTGTAAAAAGTAAAGTTTGTTTTTATTTAACGGCGCCTCTATAGCACATTGATTTTTATCATCATCGGCTATTGGACGTCAATCATGTGGTCATTCTGACATACTGTAAGTATTTAGAGGAAACCTGCTGCTGCCACATAGGTTACTCTTTCCGATAAACACCCAGGGGTCTTTTATATGCACAGTCCCATTAGACAGGACAGCACACACCATGGCCTTTGATAAACCAGTTGTGGACCACTGGCTGGAACGGAAAATAGCCCAAACTGCATATGCCTCGACTGATTTACGCCTGTTTCCGTGTAATTTCTCAATACTTATAGTTTATGAGAACTGCCACTTATTTTAGACATTGTTATTGTGATTCTAATCCATTCCTCCATTCTACTTTACCTGTTTTACACTTCAGTTTTTCTAACAAAGCCATCTCAGTGGCGGATTTAGGGGTCAGGGACCCGCCCGCTCGCCCTTTATTTTGATGTTCAAATAATATTAAAAAAAATTATTATTATTTTATTTTTTATTTTAACGTTAAAGAATACGAGGAATCGACATCATATTATTGGCGCCCCCTCTCCCCCCACCGCTCCTCTCAATTGCTTTTCTGGATCCGTCACTGATCTAATAAATTTTTGATTGATGGTGACCCAGTGCTGATCTCGTCAAAGTAAAATGGAAAACACTCGCTAACTTCAAACATTCTCTTAGAGATTCGGATTTTATTGTTACATGTCAACTTTATATATAATGAGCTTATTTTGTTTTGACCCTAGTTGGGAGAAGACAGCCAAGACTGCTCAGAACGAAGAATCCATACTAATCAGATAGACGTGTCACTAACTCACGGATCTAGTCACGAAGTGAAGAATGTAATGATTTTGAATGTGAAACATCACATTTCGAAAGGATAATATCTCGTGAAATATGTATGAGGAACTCGGGCAGCGAGGTTCAATATCCTGAACAGCGTGAATAACTCTCGATGGGGAATTAGCACGATAGTAAGTTATATACTAACATTATTGAAGCTAATGAGCCCCAAAAGGAATATGCATTGATAGATAGCAAGCTATTTATTATCAAGTCAAATTACTACTTGTTAAGCGCATACTTCCACGGATCTAATTAATTTCCAAACAAAGAATTAATTTTAGATATAAATATTTGATTTGTCCATAGAAATACTTTATTCAACTACTTATATAACCACCGCATCTCGCTTATTATCAATATTTAAAAAATTGTAATTGAATTATGGTAATGAACCATAAATCATAAATTGGACATGGAATTCCCTATACCATGATTCAGGTAAAACGTCTTGCGTGATATAAAAGCGAGATCTAGTATCATAAATGCATGTAAGTTTCAATCGTAATCAATATTTAGGGCAGAAACTCCCTTACATTCCGTGGGAATATGCCTTTAAAGAGACTGTCTCTAGTTTTATAGGAGAGCGGTAGCGTGTCCGTCGGATCGATCCTTCTCAGATGGGCCCATTTGCAGTTTGGGTTATCTTCCGTTCCAACCAGTGGTCCACATCTGGTGCACCAAAGGCCGTTGTATGTGCTGTCAGTCTGTGGGACGGTGCTGCTTACCGGAAAGAGTAGACTATGTGGCGGCAGTGGGTTTCCTCGAAAATAAATATGTCAGAATGACAATATGTTTGACGTCCAATAGCCGATAAAATAAACATCAAGAGGCGTCGTTAATTAAAACAAACTTTACTAGCTTTGCTACCCTTCTCGAATATAAAAAATCTCAAATGTAGCTCTTTTCTGCCCTTCAAGAATTTCTGTAACATTGTGCACCCCTTATCAAAGATAGCATGGATCCGCCATGAAATAATACGACTGTGATACTTGAATAGGTCCCTGTGAATGAGCCACACTTATATTTTATATCCATTGATGTAATTATCGGTAATCTTTTTTTCAGTCTAGAATTTATAGATCCTATTTTGAGGATGTGAAAAGGAAATGGTTTAATTTTCAAGAGATCTATACAAATATTCGAATGCTTAAGAAGGATGATTTTTTAAGAAGGAAAAAGGAAACAAATAGTTTTATTTACTGTCATCGTCAGATAACAACGATGCTAGTTACCATAGCGACGAAATGGCGTTATTGACATTTAGACTGGCTTCCTACTGGGAATATATTTTAATGGTCTTTTTTTTAGGATACAGTTAGGCCAAGTAGAACATATATACTGCTCAAAGCAAGTTAAAGTTAATTCCCACGGAATTTAAGGGGCTTTTTGGTCTAAATATTGATTAAGAATGAAACTTACATGCATTTGTTATACTAGATCTCGTTTTCATATCACGCAAGATATTTTAACTGAACCATGGTATAGGGAATTCCAAGTCGAGTTGATCAATTTTTTTTCACATTTAAAAATGTTAAATGTCAAGATTGAAACTCCTCGTGGCGCAAAATAAATTGGTACCAAATCTATTTGCAGCTATAAAAAATGTTATAAATATTCACAAGTTTTAAAATAACGGCAAACGGGGAAATATATACGTTACACCTTCAAAAAAAAAAAAAAAAACCCAACAACAACAAAAAACCAGTAGTTTTTTTCTATTTATTTGTCCGTGAACATAATTCATTATTATATTTAAAATATTGATTATAAGCGAGCTGAATGAAGTATTTCTATGGTCAAATCAAATGTTTATATTTAAAATTAATTCTTTGTTTGGAAATTAATTAGGTCATGGGTTCGTGGGAGAATACGTTTGACATGGTTAAACAAGTAAATTACATTCACTTACTGCGCATGTTAACAATAATCACGCCTATCTGTTAAATATTTATGATGCAGAAGACAGATATATCTCAAAACTAAATATGTGACCGGCCAGCACGAAATGAGTCTTCACTTGAATATTGGCTGTTTTTAGCTATTGACTATGTTAAAATGTTCAGGTTCTGCTTTTCATTTTGATACTTGAATCAAGTTTATACTGCAGTTAGTCTTGAATTTATTAATGTTTGAAGTTGAAAAGAATGCAGGCGGCCATTTTGAGAAAATTGAGTTTAAAAAATGTCTTATCTATATCACCAATGTTTCCAACACTTTAAAAACATATTTAAGGATATTTTTAGAGTAAAATAAATTAACTGTAACATAATACAAGGTTTAATGACTTTACATTTTCAAAACGAATGAGAACGACACAGACAATGCCTCGCGGCTTGTTTTCACCGATAGCCTTGATATCGGTCCGCGAGTTCAGGTTCATTTCGTGGTGGCAAGTCACATATGATAATAGGTTCTGTTATTTACAATAACACACACACAAACGCACTCACTCACACGCACGCACACACACACACACATCTTTGACGTCAACTTTGCTAAACAGTTATACAGAAAATTTCTTTTTTTTATGATTTAGATATTCTATATCTGACCATATAAAATAGATTAACGTAAATTAATAAGTTTTCTCAATGTAGCAAATTTTATCCAATTTGTACAGTGTACGGTGAGAAAATGACGAACATACTCAACTGGGTAGTATTAATGTTTCATTGTTTAAACTTGAAGTGTTAGTTGAAAATATGATACTCGCTAATGAAAGGTAATGCTATTAAGCATGTTTTTGCTTCATTTTTGTCTTCTGAAAAAATGATGGTGGTCTGTCTCTCTCTTTCTCTATCTTTCTCTGTCTCTCGCTCTCTCTCTCTCTCTCTCACTCTGTATATATCAATTTTTGTCTCTCTCTCACTATCTCTCTCTCTCTCTCCATCTCTCACTATCTATATCTCTCCATCTTTGTCTCTCTCTTTCACTCTATCTCTCTATATATCTCTCTATCTATATCTCTCCATCTTTGTCTCTCTCTTTAACTCTCTCCATCTCTCTCTCTTACATGCGTTTGAACCGAGTGAACCATAATAACTTTGAAGTTTACATAATTTTTGTTTATAATAAATATAGAGTAAAAGAAGAAAGTATACTTGAAGGCTGTCTCTGACAGCTAAACATTGTTTCTTAATGAGATAATTTTAAGATTATAATCAACGTTTTTATATCTTCAAATTATTAATTTATTTAGAAAATTTACATGTTATACGTCATTTTGACCTTTTGTGTAAGTGTTTTTGACATGAACGTCAAAAATACACTGTTTTTTTTAATCATCGGCTATTAGATGTCATATATTTGTAAATTGTGACAGGTAGTCAAGTGTGAACCAGCCTCCGACTGGGATTGAACCACTGTTTTCAGCTTGAGAGTCCGATGTCCTACCACTGATATGAAAGGCAAATTTAAATAAGTTCATTAATGACACAACTTAACTCTTTCATTTTGCTGAATTAAAAATATTCATGAATTTTTTCATAGGCATAACTTTATCTGTCGTCCATTATTCCACTGCAATATGTATTGTATTATATATACTCACGTTATTTTGGTATTATTGTGTTGTAAACATCTGCGTATACATCAAAATTACAAAAGTGATAATTTATAGTACATTTAAAAATCATAGACACATGTAATAAGCTATGCATTTTATGTAGAAGACAGTTGCTAAAAATAAAAGTACTTTTCAGTTTAAATATTGGGGAGGGGGTGAGACTGAATAGGAGCCATCAGTCATCTGAAGAGCGCCTACAACGTACTCAATAAATGTAAATAATGTCGCAAAAAAGGACTCCGCAGATTTTTTTGGGGAGGGGGTAATGGCCCCTTGCCCTGCTTTTAAGGTAATATGACATAAACTTGTCTATAACAAACATCTATTAATATACTGAAAGTGACTGTCATCATTAAGTGGTTTTTATATACAGTTTAATGCATTTTTTTACTCCTTAAAGACTTATCTATAGCGGCGTTTTTATGGACGGACTGCTTTATATATATATATATATATATATATATATATATATATATACATACATACACTGTCCTTTATACAGGTTCATCTGTATAATTTATGTTTTTCTTTTAGTATCTATTTGAAAAACAAATATATATTGCAACAAGAAAATGTATAGTTGTAATATTCCATTCTTATGGAAAGGTCTCAAATTTCTCATCAAACATGACTTTGTGTACATATTTTCCAATATTTTTGAGAAATATTATTCCATTAATATTATCATTTCACCTTCCTATAAGAAATTTACTTTGTAGATGTATGGTCTGACAAGTGATTTAATAGAAAACATGTAGGATGTAATACAATACTGCTGATATTTTGATGTGAAACCTGTTTTGTTTGCATAACATATTTAAAGCTATATAAACACTTCCATGATTATACTCGCGGTTTGTACATTGTTCTAACTCCAGGTGTGTAACATATACGACGGATAGTTTTGTATACATAAAAACAATATGTGTCTATAGGAAATAAACAAATTACTTCAAATGTAGTTCGTTTTTTTTTGGTGTTTTTTTTTGTAGCTTATACAATGTAATATAAATACTTAGAAAACATTTGTATTTACAAAAAATTATCCACTGGTAACATTGCATTAACAGTAATTCATTAGTAAGAGAGAGAGAGAAAGAAAGGGAGAGAGAGAGATAGAGAAAAAGATAGTGACAGTGAGAGAGAATGAGAGAGGAGAAAGAGAGAGAGCGAGAGAGAGGATAGAGAGAATGCATGAGAGAGAGAGGGATAAAGAGAGAGGGATAGACACATACAGACAACTAGAGAGATGGACAGACAGACAGAGTAAGAGCGACGTGAGAGAGAGAGAGAGAGAGAGAGAGAAAAAGAGAAACGTAAGAGAGAGACTTTTAAAGAGAGAGAATCCTTCATAACCCTTCCTTAAATAAACAATACAAATCAGAGAAAATTTGTTTAAGTTAGGGAATGTTGTGTATAAGAATCACGCTTGTTTTTCACCAGTTTGTAAATCCCTTTCCGTATATCTACCCTCATGAACGCGTACACTAGAGGGTTCACTGCAGAGCTTACGACTGGACAAATACGCGAAATAACGCCGAGCACCGGATAGGCGGCAAGTCGGCGGTTTTCATCCACCCTGGCGATAAGATTCAAGTATATCAATGGAGGGATCCACATCAGAAGATACGTGACCAAAACAATACAACAAGTCTTTAGTGCCTTCATCTCAACTATGTGCACAACACTGTGTTTATCTGCAGGGAAAGAAGAAAAAAAATATTCAGTAACACATAGTAATAATACATGACCTTGTGCGTAACTAAAAACAAATATAACGAACATTTTAACAAACGCCCGAAACAGGACTGTTAAAACAATAAAAATAAAAAACCTATAACAAGAAAGAAAGAAACAGTACAGAAGAAAAAGAAAAACAAAAATACACAAAATGAATAATAATTAAAATAAAAAAACACGAACTAGTTAGACGTATGAAATGTAAGTGCTTAGCAATTTAATATAACTCAGTTTGTGAATTGGTAATTGGTATGAGAGATCAAGCAATATGTCCAGACAAGATTCGCTCTATCTCACTGTTAAAATACTGTGAACATTGATCACTACAAGTGTTTGGACACCACCTCTGTGAGCCTAGCGGTTGGAGTCAGTACTAGATAAATATACTACTACTACTCCTGCTACTACTACTACTACTACTACTACTACTTCTACAACTACTACTACTACTACTCCTTCTACTACTACTTCTACTACTACTACTACTACTACTACTACTACTTCTACAACTACTACTACTACTACTTCTACTACTAATTCTACTACTACTACTACTACTACTACTACAACTACAACTACTACTTCTACTACTAATTCTACTACTACTACTACTACTACTACTACTACTATTACTACTCCTTCTACTACTACTTCTACTACTACTACTA
>JAULBS010087398.1:0-17999 GCA_032355785.1 Symmetromphalus regularis | reverse complement strand
CCCTTCTGATGCGTGATGGGTCATCAAATATTTAGATAGAATTGGTGGCTATTACATTAAATATTTATTATGAAATGTCCGTATGATGGGTCATCAAATATTTAGATATAATTGGTTGCTATTACATTAAATATTTATTACGAAATGCCCTTCTGATGCGTGATGGGTCATCAAATATTTAGATAGAATTGGTGGCTATTACATTAAATATTTATTATGAAATGCCCATCTGATTTGTGATGGATCATCATATCAATCCCCTTTAGTGAACCCACACAACAATTTCTCATTTAAGCCAGTGACTCACAACTGCAGTAACAAAGGCCAAAGTGTGTGTTGTTGTGTCCATGGTAAGATGCATATAAAAGATCCCTTGCTGCTGATCAGAAATAGTAGCCTATGTGCTAGTACTAGGTTTCTTCTGTGAATCATGTAAGAAACCGTACTTTCTTTTGAAGTAATATCGTATGCATGGGAGGATAGATGAATTTGGAAAAAAGCTGTGGTGAGTGAGGAATGTTAGACAAATTTTTATTATACTAAATTTCATAAAGAATGTGCACTGTCTGTACTAAACATAGAGTATGCACCCTTCCCTTGGGTCTACCTTCAGGGGTGCAGAAACGGAGAATTTTTCACCTGCCCGCTGGACCAGAACAAACAAAATGTTACTAGCCTGCCAGAATTTCTATTAGTTCACCAGCCTGTAGAACAATAATAATTTTTTTAACAGCAGCTAATGTATAATTATCTGATGTTTCATGAGCTTTTATGTTTTCCTGTTTGAATATTGAGGTTCCAACAACAAAAGGTTTATCCTTCTTTTTTTCTTCTTCTTTTTTTCTCTGCAATTGCTACAAAATATGGCGGTTTTTTACCATGATCTCTTAAAGACTCTTTCCACACACACTGTCATTTTTCTTTTTCTGTGGTGAGTTTCAAACATTCCAAATATCGCCACGTTAACAAATGATTTCGAAAGCAGAACCATCATAGTAGCATTGCTTTTGATCCGAAAGAAAACAACTGACACTCGGCATAGCAATCATCACTCCTCTGCAACTTCCAGTAGCACGGAAATTAAAACTATTATTTGGCTACTACGCAGACACACAAAATAGGATAGCCGAAAGTCTTTGATTAACAAAAGTACATTGATGCTGTACATGACATTGTATTGTGAATTTTGTCATCATTATGAACCCTTTGTTTAAATTATTTCGAATTCTGGCCTGTTATACAGAATTTTTTTTTTTACTGTCAATAAGAAAAATACAGATTGCCCATCAGACTGGTAGTTACATTTTTTAACTCGTCTGCATATGGCGAGCGGCAAGTACGTTTTACACCCCTGACCTTATTATTGCCATGGGTCCACCTTATTATTGCCATATCACCAGACATTCCTTGATATCAGTGGAGCCAGATCAGTGAAAACGAGATGTTTCTACACAATATTTAAAAGCATCATTTATTTTAACTCTTCATGTAAATGTGTTGTTTCCAGGTTTCTGCGTTCTCTACATGGGAAAAGGAGTTGCACAAGATTGTGTTCGACCCACGCTATCTGCTGCTGACGTCCCGGGAACGGAAGCAGATCTTCGAGCAGTACGTGAAGGAGCGAGCAGAGGAGGAGCGACGAGAGAAACACAGAAAGCTGCGTGAGAAAAAGGATGCTTTCCGACAGCTGCTTGAAGAAGCCAAGTTGCACGGAAAGTAAGTAGTGTTATCATATGGAAATTTTTGAACAAGCCTTCTTTTAAAAAAAATCCTTCAGTCAAAGTAGTGCACAATTTTTAGATGAAAAGATATTGTGATAAGGACAACCTGTATGCATATTCATAACCCTTGAATTTGCCCATGACAGTGAAAATGCTATGGACAGTTTTGGTTTTTTTTGTTGTTTTTCGATAGGTATTTTTTTCTTATTATTAAAAATATAATATACTTTATGCTAAAATTGCCGTGGAAGATGCCATGGATTCTATTTTTCTACACCATTTGTTTTGCCTTGGACATTTTCTTAATTGCAGGGGTTGTATTGAGAGACAACCAACACCAATCCAATGGGACTTATCAGGGTGTAAAATCAGCATATTTTATAACCAGTCTTAAAGGCATAGTCCCACAGAATCTAAGGTGCTTTATGGTCTAAATATTGATTACAAATGAAACATACATGCATTTGTTATACTAGATATCGTTTTCATATCACACAAGACATTTTAACTAAACCATGGTATAGGGACTTCCATGTCGAGTCGAGCGATTTTTTTTTACACTTTTAAAAAGTTCAAGATCGTAATTCCTCGCAGAGCGAACTAAATTGGTACGAAATGTTTTTGCAGCTACAAAAATATTCAAAAGTTTTAAAATAACAGCTAATGAGGGAATACCCGTCACTTGACTCGAAATATATACGTCACACCTTCAACGGAAATAAAAAAAAGTTGTTGTTTCTTTTTAAATTTATTTGTCCGTGACCATAATTCATTATTATTTTTTAAAATATTGATGATAAGCGAGATGTTGTGGTTATGTAAGTAGTTGAATAAATAATTTCTATGGACAAATTAAATGTTTATATTTAAAATTAATTCTTTGTTTGGAAATTAATTAGGTCATGGGACTGTGTTTAAGATTATTTTTTTAATAGAGCCATTTAATATTTTAGTGGGCTCCAAAAAAAAAGGATATTTGATGATGGTACAGAGCATAGCCTGAAATAAATTAGTTTTCTTAGTAATAAGGTGCAAAATTGTTGATAATTGGCTAATATAAGAATATTTTCTTAATCAAGTATCTTATTATGGAATCAGCAAGGGTATAAATGAGTATTTTGTACGTTTGTTGATATTGTGAGCCCAGAAGTAGAGAAATTTTAATCCTCAAAATTTGAGGCATGATTGAATTTTTTTTAAATAGTCACGGGTGATTATATTTTAGATTTGACACCTACAGATAATAGTGTTAATCACTTACAGCTTATGATTTCACTCTACAAGGTAATCAGTTTACTCTAGATGTCAAAACATTATTTCAAGGCTTATATATCATAAATCATGTTTTAGATGACAGAATTGATCTCTCAGGCCCCACTAAATTTTGCAATTTAACTTTTAGACTACAGAATTGTTTTAAGAGTTATTTACACCCAAAACTGGATTAATTTTGAGAAAAATCAGTTTGATAGGTATCTCATTTTGATCAAATATTTTCATTTTAAAACTTAATAAAATAATATAAAGGTGTGAACAAATAAATATTATTTTGGGGGTTTTAAGGGCTTTTTTTTTGTAGGTCTGGAAATTTGTCAAAAAACTAAACATTAACCATGCTTGGTCATTTGTATTTATGGTCGGATTGCTCACATTCAGTACCCTATTCTCGCTTTCATGCTCGGTGTCATTCAAAAATTTTATTTGAAAATTCTCTATTTGCTCCCGATATTCAGAATCAAAATCCTCACCTTCGCTAAACCTCAAAATAATATTAATTTACTATTAGCTCTTCAAAATCTCTGCATACTGCCACATCGCCATTACTCATCACATTACAAAAAACTCCATGAGAAAGACCTGCATTTACACCGAAAACTTTGATCGATACAAAAAAAACAAATTACAATTAGGAACATTATATGTATATAGGTATTGCGTCATTTACTCCCATTAGGCATTTAAGCAACAGGAAATACTAATTTTAAAGGGCCAGTTTGATTGTCAAGAAATGGCACCTTCAGTATTCAAGCGTTTGCCTGACGTTGTCGAGAAAAGTTGCCTGCAGTATTCAGAAGGATAAATTAAAAAAGGTTTAATTTTTTTTTTAACCTTAAGGTTGAGCACCCTAATTATTACGGGGAGGGGGTTGGGGGGGGCACCTCTAAATGGATTTTCTCAATCTGCCACTGATGTTGCTTTAACGACACCCAGGGAGATTGGTTAATTAGTAGCTATTAGGTGTCATAGTCATCGTATTTACCACTTGTGATTTTCATAGTAAACCTGCTACTGCCACATAAGTTACTGTCTCCGATTAGCAGCAAGGTAATTTTTATATGCTCTTTCCCACATGACAGTACAGTAATCAATTATTTTTAACGAGCATTTTTCACCTCGGCTGTTCATTCTGACAGTCCCTTCTCACTTTGTTTCTTATAGGTCATCCTTCAGCGACTTTGCTGCCCGCTTTGCCAAAGATGAGCGCATGAAGGGCATTGAGAAGATGCGGGACAGAGAGTCTCTCTTCATGGACTACTGCTCTGAACTGCGGCGTAAAGAGAAGGAGGAAAAGTCATATCAAAAGGAAAAGGTATGCTGCAAAGTTTCCAGGTCCACGGTAATGAGACTGAAAGAATGTGTGGACTTCAGTTTTAAATTATATAAATCGTATCAATGCAAAATTTATTTTTATTTTGTTTTAGAAAGTTATCAGTATGCTGAAAATATTTAGATTTATTTTGTCATGGTTAACAGTTTTGTGTATTGATAATTAATTATGAGAGAACATTATTAAATCTACTTCAATTCTAATAGAACTAGAGTTACTAGGTAACAGCTATATTAAAAAGATATAAATACTAAAATAATATATAAATAACATTTTTAATTAAATTGTCTGTTGCCGTTTAAAACAGTATTTACAAGATATTCAAAATTTAATTCCTAACTTTCTTTCCATATAGGTCATTTCAGTTGGTAGAATTGTTGCTATGGTTACAAAAATTGTCACCATTACAGTTTTTTCTCTCATAGTTTTGTTCAAGTGAAAACTAAATGTCACAAAATTGATAACATGACAAAATTAAGTTCATATTCTATAACAACTGTATGAAAGTGGTAGATTTTAATCTTAATTATCGATTTTCTTTTATATTGAATTTATGTTTGCTTTTAAGTGTTTGTTTAGGGGAGTTTAATCAAAACTGTAGAGGCATTTGGAAGGTACCTAGTTGCAAGACTATTTCAATTTAAATTTGAACCGTTGAAATTTGGAGGGTGGTGGGTGTAATTAGGATTTAAGGTCCAATTAAATAGAATTTCTATTAATATTTTTATTTATTTTTTTTGCAAATACTTTGAAATGAAAGGTATTTTTGGTTTTTGTTATAAGAATGAAAGGATTGGTAATTACTATTAATACGTGGATGGTATATATGAATATTTAATACCACAATTTATTTAAATAGTGTTTATGCCATTGAGGTGTTAACATTGAGGTGTGTCAGTTGTTACAATCATGGTGCTCATGTGCTGCTGGCCATTTTTCTTCCTAAATTTCAGATTTTTATATACAATAAAACACTTCGTCCTTACTAATATTTAGATTAAAGATTATAATTTTGGAACACATATATACTGATATTTAATGTATGCGTATGCAGTAAATTTTAAAGCTCCAATATCAAATTTATAGAACAAATTTATTTTCTGACTACACATAAACTTCCTTATACTTTTAGAAATTTGTTCATTTATTAAATTTGTAGCCATACAATAAATTGAAATGTTTCAGATTTATAGAAAATTGAATATCATTAACACACATTTTAAGAATTTTGCATCACATAAATGTTCCTTATTACTTAGTTTATTATTAATTTGACTATGTTTGATTCATCACCTTATGACGTCAACATATCAGATGATGCTAGCTGTGGAACATCTGAATTTGCCATAAATATGAAAGTTTAAAAATGTTACAACTAAAACATAATTTTACTGGATTAATATTACCCATGTACTTTATTTATTTGTAATTAGTGAATTTATGTGATTTAGCTAGTTTAGAATGGCCATAATTTCAACACATAGGATGGTCTCATATTTCATAAGTTATATAATTTTTATGTTATTAATTTGGTATGTTTATTAAAAAATTATTTAACATACCATGTACATAGAGTATTTTGGGGAATATTTACCTGGAATTACATGTTGATAATAATGTTTTATTAAAAAATGTTCATATTTTTATGTTATTTAGTGAATATTGATGTATTTAATATTATTTATTTCAGCAATTTTAATGGTTAATATTTTACTAGAATTCTTGTATTTTGCTACTTTTTGTAATAGCTAGAGGATGGGTAATAATACTTTATCAACATCTTAAGGTACTGTCACAGGAGACAAAGGTGAAGCATAAAGTGATCAGTTTTTGTTTTTCTATGTTATGGTACCTCTATGTGCTGATAAAATATTGTTTTCAGTTCTCTCTTAGAACATAGCCAAACACTTCAGTTGAAATGTCAATTATGTATGGTCATGAGGTTTACAAATTATATTTTATGTAAAGTATACATCTGGAGAAATTGCTGTTTACCTCTCCAAATATCATGTTAACCACAATGTATAACAGTAACTATATTGGACATTACTTGTAGCCTACTTGTGTGTCATGCTACCCATAAATTGGACGATCTCGAGTACTTTATCTGGATATAAATTTATTCTCACGCATGTCAGTTTTCCATGGATTTGTGAATTTCCGGTTCTTTTTGTTGTCATTTGGAGCATTTGTTTGTACTTTTGTTAACAGTACTAACTTCAAACTTGTCAAACTTGGTTGTCCAGCAGTTGAATATACATGTGGGACCATTAAGCTGATGAAAGAGGTTCAAAACTCGTTGGAGGCAGGCTCACACTTGAATATGTGTCAACACAGCCAAATGTTTGATATCCAGTAGCCGATGATTAATAAATCAATGTGCTCTTAAAACAAAACAAAAACAAAAAAATAATAACTTCAAAACTTTTCATGTTCACATTCCTGTACTGACTGTGATCAAATGATAAAAACCAACTGAATGAGAGGTTTTGGCTGTGTTCTAAGTTGTAATTTGGTACAGACATACTGGAAATTTCCATATTATCAGCTTTTAAAATGTTAATGTTGTAAATTTTGAAACGTAATGGGAAGAAAAAGGAAGACAACTTTTGTTAGAAAATAAAAGTAATTCATCTCAGTGGTAGAACAGCTGGTTGTGTTAGAAAGGATTGTAAGGTCGAATCACTTGATCGACAGATTTGGGATTAATATTGCAGCTACCTTAAATCATACCAATGTGCAGCATCACATCTTACCATTTATTAATTCCAAAATCTCCTTTTTCTTAATACTTCCTTTTTATCATATTTGCATATTTTAAGTTAATGCAAAACTCACAACTGAAAATAAATGTATTATCAATGTTTGTCTGTTCATAAATTAAAAAAACCAGTTTGATCTAAAATATATAATTGCAAATACAGATGAGTACTACATGCTTCAAATCTGGTTTGACATTTTCACTTTGGATATTTGTCTGTATTGTTTTGATACCGATTGTACTATTATTTTTAATGTGTTTAATCAAATATTTTCTTTTCAGGTCTATGCATTCTGATATTTTATAATTGTACACGTTTGTAAGAATTCATTGTGAAAATTTAATGATCTCATTCTTTGTTGCTAATTTTGGCAATAAAATATAACATAAGATTTAATTTTTTAAATATCTTTTAAGTTCAAAATGCATTCAACTGTGTTTCCCCAAGGGACTAACTATATAATTTACAAAAACATTATATTGATATATTTTAATTAAGACTATCAGGTATTTGCTTCTGATTAAAAAACATTCAAATTGCAGTATTATTTTTATTGGTGTCAGATTTTTTCATTTTTTAAGTTTGCGTTTACAAGAAGATGGCATTTAGCTATGTTTTTATAAAATTAATGACTTCCGTGTATTGTATTAACTTTATATACATGTGTAGGAAAAACATTCAGCATGTTTTAACATTTGTGGAATTTTCAGTTAAAAAATTAAAGAATAAAATTGGTTTTTAAATTAAATTTTAATGTAATTATAATTTGTATAAACAAACATTTTCTTTCTTGTTGTTTTTTGGACTTTGTATCAGGAAACTGGAGGAAACACTGTTGATATTTAAATTTACAGACTGATAATTGTTCCGAACATCAGAATACATAAATGTTTTAATTATATTTCCTTTACAGCTTGGCAGAATATAAGAATTTGTTTTCATCACTTACATCTATATATATATATATATGAATATTTGTTTACTGTGTAACGGCAAGAATGCCTTGTTAATATTTTGATTCCAAAGTTTTGCTTACCTTTTTAGCAATTAAACATTCAGGCACATTGTAATCTTACACATGGTTTTATTTAAGTTTTATATTTATGATTTAATGGGACAATATTCTCTTAGCAAAGATATCAGTGTAGACAGCTTAATATGTTTGTCATCATCTTTTAAATGATCATTTATTTAATTTCAATAATGTAAAGGTAAAATATTTTATTTCATAATTATGAATTGTGCTTTAAATTTTATTTGATTTAAACTTTTTTTAAATGTATAGCTCTATTTTTAAATTACGTATATTATATCATGTAAATGAAATGTCATCTTGGTTTCATTGAAATTAATGCCTATCGTAATATTTATCAGTCTGAAAATCTCGAAGACAGTAATTTAACTTTTTTAACCATTGTGTTTGTATTGAATTAATAATTCTGAATTTGTCCCATTGAAAGACGAGAGCAGCACAGTCGAATAGGGTCCTGGTCCATGATGACCTTCTCCCGTCACTCAGTTGCATTGCATTATGGGATATGTCGACATTTCGTCCGAAAGCTCAAGGCTAGCACATAATTTGAGCAAAGCCTGGTATCTATGTATTCTTCATATTTCTGAATGATAATTCAGGAAGTTAGATATGGCAGATAAATAAATGCTGCCTAATTTGTAGTGGGCTGTCCATTCTTGGCTTGATTTCCTTTGTCGACAATGTTGCATGTATTTAAAATTATTTGTAAAAACACTAACATTTGTAGATGTATTGTGTTTATCGCCATTGATCATGTTTATTACAAGTAAATTATCATTAAAATGTTTTTAATTAAATTTTAGAATTTCACTGACCAAGATAATAAATGCCACCTTGTTGATTTAAATTTTAGCAGTTGCAAAATTATTTTTCATTTTCTGTTTTATTGTTTTTAATCAAATTTTAATTGTTTTGGTTAGAAATTATTGAATTTTATTTATAACTTTAAATTATTGGCTCTGTTCTTGGGACATTTGATTAGAAAGCACTATTTTGTTTCAGTCTAAGATATTCTAGTATTTTTGGTTGTATATGAAACATGTAAGTTTTACGTTTTTAACTCTTTGCTTGGCTGCAAAAATTTAAGTGGATGATGGTTTTAGAATGCACAGCCCACGACTTGGAATATTGAAATGACAGATGTGATAGAAGCAGCCATTTTTTCACATTTACATAACACAAGATTGAATTGGTTTTGGTAATTTGCATTCACATTTTGGAAAGATAAATTAGTCATACAAGATCTAACCAGAAAAATCTCTTTCAAAAATTATTTAATATTATTTTCAAAGCACATTATATGTCAAGAGTTGAGTGGTTACTGATGATGGAATAAACTTGAATTATTATTTTAATTATTAAACGGTCATGTCCTTGTTGAATATATATATATCTGTTAAATGGTTGGTTGGTTGGTTGTATTTATTTCTGTGCTTATATTTAATTAAGGTTCAAGCACATTGTCCTGGGAACATCTGACCAGGACAGAGGTTAGTGTTAGTAGGACAGAGGAAACCCGCTGCCACTACACTAATGTGGCTACTCTTATCGATAAATAGCACGGGATCTTTTATATGCAATATCCTGCAGACAGGATAGCACATACCACAGCCTTTGATAAACAATTTGTGGATCACTGGTGAGCGTAAGTGGTATACACCTACCCACCGAGCGTTTTGAAGCACTCTGGGTTGGTACCTATTCTGAGATTAAAAATAGCATGCCTAGAATGAGATTTGTTCTCAGTACCTACCAGACATGAGTGAGATAGGTTAACCAGTACACTACCAGGGTTGGTCTGTGTTAAATAACTGTTAAGATGAGCACAAGAATAAGCAGATGCTAGTTGGAAACAGGCAGGTCTAATCAATTTTGATAGACAGTATGTCTGCCATTCATGTTGTAATTACAAATGAGAAAACATACCCTGTATAGCAGTTGATTTCGTTTCTAACCCATTAACTTTTGTTCTAGATATTCTTTATCCTTTGTTGTATATGAAGCCCGTAAGTCTGAAGAAATGGCAGCATTTCGAGTGCAAAGCTTCACTCAGTATGTTTAATTGTACCAATCTTAAAATACGTAATTGGTAACAAAAAAGTTAGGTATCAAATGAGTGAATATTGTACACTGATGATCAGAAGTTAAGCAATACCATTAAATAAAGTTTACAACTAAAAAATAGCACACATAAATTTAGAACAAAATAATTTTCATGAAGTTGCACAATGTTTTGAAAATGTGACAGAAAATTTTGAAATATTTTTTTAATGAAAAGTTTTTGGAAGGTTTAATCATTTTCAATAAAAAAAAATTATTCATATATAACTTAATTTAAAAAAAATGCTTTTTATGTTTGTTAGTGGTGTACTGTGTGATTTGATTATGTGATATCCCACCAAATTTAATGTCAAGTATCTCCCAATTATAAATTGGTGCTGTTTTAATTATTTAAGTATTATGATATTCAATAACAGTAAGAAATATACTAGGGTTTTGCTTTGCATATTAAATCAACATTAAATTCTTGTTTCTCTTCAAATGTATTATTTGCCATTTTTTACCAAAAAAAATTGAGTTTGAAATATAACGGCTTAATGTATTGCCAGATACCAGTAACCTTTGTTCCAAACATTGTTTTTTAATTGTTGATTGTTAACCATCATTCATATCATTGTACATTTTATCTCAGGGCTTGCTTTTCTTTTGAACATCAGTATATGATATAGAGTTTGTAAGGAAATATGTCATGTATGTAAACTAAATTGACACAAGTTAGAAAATGTTATGTAGGTGGAATAATAGTATTGTGATGTTGAATTTTGTCAAATATCAGTCAAAATATGTTATGGCTTAATGTATTCTAATAAAATAATGTGTATATTCTAATAAAATTTTCATTAACATCAGTAACAGATAATTCTTTAGTTGGAGTGCTAATATTGAAGAATCGAAGATAAAATACAAGAATGGCTTACTAAGTTAATAGTTGGAATTCAGAGGCTTTTTTTTTTTTGACCAAGGAGTAATAAAATTCAAGTTTTAGCGATTTACTTAATATTATTATCAGATAAATTAAAGGTTTCCTCTTCTACATTAAGAAAACATAAAAAATGTATTTTCCTTGAATATAATGAGGAAAATATTTTTTAAATAGAAGCATTTTTTATTTGAAACTAATAAAATTCTAATTAAAGTTCAATATTCCAGTACACTTAATATTTTTAAATAGAAGTTTGTTTTGAATTGAGTTGAAGTCAGTTTTTTGGCTTTTGTTTTCTCATTAGTCATAACCTCATAGTTATTTTTATATATTTTGTTTCTGATATCGTCACTTGGTTCGTAAACAAAAAATGGAAAGTTCTGTTGCATCAAATTAGTTTTGTTTATTTGTAATAAACAATATGAAATTCAAAAATAAATGACTGTAAAACCCCAAAAGTTAAAACATTACCCAAAAATCTACAGAAAGCTAAAAAAATGGATAAGCAGAATATTTCATATGTTTATTAAATAACATGTAATATTATTTGTTATGACACTAACAAATTAGATACTACATTTCTTGCAGGGTTATGATGTTGCTTGTTGATTAATGTATTTAAACATTTCCTCAAATCAGCAACTTTTTGTAAAGCCCTTCTAGGTTTTTTCTGAGTTTCCAATTACCATGACAACTGCATGTTGTGTTGAACAACATTTTGCGAAACCTGAAATCTAGTATTATGTTTCATTATTTTTCTTGTCGAAAGAATAGTCAACATCCATATCTTGTTGGAATGTTTGTATGAATAGGAGAAAATGGAGTTGTACATATTATATCATTATCTCTTTCCAAGAGGATTTAAAAAAAAAAAAAAAATCTTGTCAAAAGTTTTGTGATTCAGATGTTTAGAAGTCATTTCATACCTCAGCATTAATCATTTGTCAGTTGTTTTTATTGTGTAGTTTTGTACCTGTTTGTTTCAAAATGGCTTATATGTCATTTTGATAAGTCTGAATGTAAATTCAAACCTACGTTCTGTTAGAAGTATTTTTGTTATTTCAAAATAAATATGCACATTCTTTTCCAGAGTTATGTTAATTTGTTATTTTATTTACCATCTGAAATCTAGAACTGTCCATATGTATTTTCAGCTTAAGAACGAATTCATCAAACTTCTGAAGGAGACAGAAGGAATTGACCGGCACTCTCGCTGGAGTGAGATTAAAAAGAAAATTAACTCCGATCCTCGATATGAAGCTGTGGATAGCAGCTCGCGGCGTGAAGACTGGTTCAAAGATTATGTCCGAAACATAGAAGAGGTGCGTTTACTGATTATTATTTAACTTATTGTATAACCCACTATGACAGACACTTTTTTTCATCATTAAAATTACACTAGACATGCATTTTCTTGCATCGTATCTCTGTTTCCACATATATGACCTGTTTTCACAAAATGAGTCTTAATTTGATTTTTGGCACTTTTGAAATATTCACAGTAATTTTCTTAAATACTGCATTTTAAAAATAATTATTCAACTTTTAGGAGCAAAGTGAAAACACACAAAAGGTTAATGCTTAAAAGACTTCAATTCTGCTAAAAACACCCAGATAGACCCTTGCCAGCTATTTTTGCATGTAACGCAGTAAGTCAGCTGCAAGTTAAGACTCAATTGGTGAGAATAGGACACCTGTACAGAGTGATTTGGGATGTCATACAGGGTTGAAATGTATTGTTTTGTAAATACTTTGGTATGATCATCAAATTAATCAAAGTCCTGATGTTTGTAGTGAAAGATTCATTTTACATGAAAGCAACCGGGAAGTAGTTGAGGAAGTAGAATGTGTGTTTGAAGAGTGACGTGTCATCAGATCAATTTCCTTCAAAAGATCCATTTGGGCTCTTTATTATTTAGCCAGTGGTCTGTAGCTGACGTGAAAAAGGCTGTCATGTCTGTGGGAAAGTGCACATTAAAAATTTCTTGCAGCTAATCTGAAAGAGTTGCCTTTTTCACTGTAATGGGTTTCTTCTGAAGACCATGAGGCGCAAACAAATTTTAAAAATCAAATTGTGAAACATTCCTATTAAAAATTGAAGATAATTTTTATGTTGAAACTTAATTTGCCTTATACATATATATATATATATATATATAGATACACAGTCGAACTTCTGTAACTCAAACTTCAGAAACTCGAAAACTTCGATCTCTCAAACTAAAGACTAGTAGTAACAGACCTCAAACTTCGAAAACTCAAAAACTTTGATCGCTCAAAGTATTTTTTGTCCCAGTATAAGAATTTAATGTAAATCAGCCCTCGAAAACTCAAAACACAAAGTACCGTGAAGTGGTCAAATGGCCGATTCTGCTGGTAATTGCTGAATAATGAATTGCCAGTTAAGCGGAACGAAACTTGCGTCTTGGCAATCAACATTTACAGACGCAGGGCTGCATTGATTACATAATACGTGATCACAGACACCGGCTAACAATCTTCAACAAACAGTTGTGATAACTGTTACAATTTAGAAACGTGTAATTTTGCTTATAATTGAATCAGTCATGTAAAACTTGCAAATAACTATTTAAATGCCACTTTATTTCCACACATTCACTAATCATTAGGTACATGTTTATTGCTTTCAATATCGCATTTTTTTTTAGTTTTCCACTCCATTTGCAAATCCCTAAATTATATTAATAAAATCACTTACTTTTGTTTATGGATGTATACATGTGCTCTTTCCTTAATGTTTTCTTATTTATGATAATAAATGTACACGTATGTATATATGTGTGTCAAATTCAATTCAGTTATATCATTTGTTTTGTTGTGTGCCTAATCTAACAATGTGAATGTACGTACCCAGAAATGGAAATGACACAATAGTGTCAAACTACATTGGACATAAACGTACCTATTTTAAAAAGTTACCTTACTGTGACATATAAAGGTAATGTAGAAAACTCAAACTCCTTGAAACTATTTTCACTGAACCCTTCAACTTCGAGTTTTCGAAGTTTGACTGTATATTGAAATATATAAGAAATTGATTAGAGATGACTGCTTTTGTTTTATAAAGGAGTTTTAAAAATATTCTACTATACATGTACTAGTATGTGGTTATCTTAATGCTTTGAACAATTCTCCCACAGAATTTAAGAAACCATCAACTGACATTTTAAGTTATTTAAAATATTCCCAGTACTAAACAGGTTGTGGGTTGTGTATATTTTTAAATATCTTTATTTTCTGATTTCAAGGACTCTGATGACGAGGATAGAAAGACAAAAGAAAAGCAGGAGCGAGTTGAACACAGTATTAGGGAGCGCGAGAAGGAAGTTCAGCGCTCGCTGTCAAACTCGTTGAGAGAGCGAGATAAAGAACGCGAGCAGCACAAGAAAGATGAAGCGGTTCAGCATTTCAAAGCTCTGCTGTCTGATCTTGTGAGTTTTAGTTACATCTTCTCATTAGACTGGATATTCTAATATATACTCAGGGCCCTCAGTAGTTTGAGAAGTTACAGGGTACAACAGTGATGGTAGCCGGTGATATTGGCATGCATAAAACAACATAATTTTTACGAGAAACAGGCAGCAATTTACTGCTGGTGTCAGCCTACTTTTGAGGGCACTGTATACTCAACCAAAGGATGCATGTTGAAATATTTTAGTTTCATTAGGTGGTCATAATAATGGTCTATTGACAGCAAACACGTGCGCAACTTGTGATATTACTGCACAGGCACACACCTCCTCCACAATTTCGGCCATGAATATTGTCTGGTTTATGAAATAAATGACTATTAATTACATGCATACTTTCTTTTTGGTTGAGTATATTTATCAAAATGAGTAGATGTTTCGTTAGAAATGTTTAATTTTTTTAAAGGGAATTATCCACCTGGGCCTCTGAAAAAACACCCATATCACAGTGATAAAAGCTGTGCCATTATTAAATAAACCCACATTCAATATTCAGTTGATTGTTATTTTTAATGCTGTTATAATTTGATATAAATTTAATGTTTGCCAGAATTTAATTATACATGTGTTTTATTTAGTCTGGCTGTGGAAATTTCAGTTATTAAAGGCATAGTCCCATGGAATTTAAGGGGCTTTGTGATCTAAATATTGATTACGAATTTTATCACATTTAAAAATTTCAAATTTCAAGATCTGAACTCCTCGTGGGGTGAAATAAATTGATACGAAATGTTTTTTCAGCTACAAAAATATTCAGAAGTTTTAAAATAACAGCTAACGGGAAAATACCCATCACTTGACTCGAAATATATACATCAAACCTTCAACAGAAAAAAACTTGTTATTTGTTTTTTATTTTTCCGTGAGCATAATTCATTATTATTTTTAAAATAATGTAAATAGTTGAATGAAGTATTTCTATGAGCTAATCAAATGATTATATTTAAAATTAATTCTTTGTTTGGAAATTAATTAGGTCACGCATTTATATAGGAGTTTCTTTTCCCTTTACATGACATTTTCTTTGTTGAACAGGTGCGTAACAGCGAGTCGAGTTGGCGAGATACAAGAAAACAGTTGCGTAAGGATCACCGGTGGGACTTGGCTGATCAGATTGACCGCGAGGAGAAAGAAAAGTTGTTTGAGGAACATATTGACATACTGGCCAAAAGGACAAAGGAGATGTATCACAAGCTACTGGATGAAACAACACAGGTACGCATCACTCTCGTGGTTATTAAATTGTGGGATGACAGAAATGGTACAATAAGATACTACTATTAAAACAGTTCCTTTACCTGAGAAATGTTTAAAATATATGGAGGATGAATTCTATATTTTGCTTGTATGTAACCGTCATAACGTACTAAGAGATCATTATATTTCTAAATTCATAAAAAATCACTCATTGCAAACCTTTATAGATATTATGACATCAAAAACCTGGATGTATTATACAATGTATGCCTTTATCTTTATAATTTGTTAAAAATTAGAAATACAAGAATATATTTAAAATTAGTACTTTACAAAATAATATACTGTGCAAACAACACACATGCAAAAATGTATGATTCTCTGTTTTATGGGCTGATGGCCTTTATACTGAAAATAAATAGTTTTGTTACTTACTATTAAGTATTTTAGATGTTAAGAAGAATGAATTAGTCCTGCTAATGCCTATGTATTTTTGTTGTCCTTAGTAATCTAAAAGTTAAAAACAGCCAGTATTTCCAGGGTACCACCCAAGAACACGCACAGCCCACCCCCCAGACCGCACCCCACCTGATAGTTGGATTACAGAAAACTTAATTGAATGTCTAAATTTCTGAAATACTTGTTTGCACATTTCATTTAATATGTTGACATTTTCTCCATTCCTTTCACAGGGCACAATTTTTCACGCGAACCGCAAATCAGTTACGTCATGACCTGTAGACGTTCAGAAATTAAAACTTTATTCACGCAGACATACATGAATTCCGACAAATGTTTTAGACTGATTTTTAGATACTTGATGCGCAGCGAACCAGTAGACTAATAGAATCTATCACCGTTGTGAGATATAGACAAGGCAATTCCAACCCAAGGGAGAAAATGTGCTTGTGAGGGCCGAGGTTTACCGAGGCCCTTACAAAAACAGTTTCTCCCGCGGGTTGGAATTGCCTTGTCTATACCTCACAAACGGTGATTGATTCTTTTTCTTGCCCACTTAATTGTAAAAGCAAAATTTTTAAAAATAAAAAAATGTATTCCCCGCAACATGACATTATGTTGTACTTTTCTTTGTTTTAGTGACGTCATTTGCACTTTTGCAATGTATAATGACGTCATATTTAGTATAGGCATTTCATTTTTTTTTTTATTAATTTGTTCGATATTAATTAAAATAAATATATATGTTATTATTACTTTAATTAATGTTTTTAATTTCAATCCCTGAATATATTTACAACAAACAAAACAGACATAATGCCTCCTTAATAAGTAGTTCCGTTATTAGTTCACCGGAAAGGCGTATGTAAAAATAGTCTTGCCCACGGGTCGGACAGATTTATCTAGCCCAAGGATCAGACAGATTGTTCTAGCGCCATGCTAAAGCTGGATAAACCTGTCCAGTGGGTAAGAATATTGTATCCGGTTGCGAGGATGGACAGACAAGCTGGACGTAAAACGCAAATGGTCCGAGACAAGCTTTATATTGATGGCAAACTGTACGAAGAGACTGACCCACTGCATGCTGACTTGCGATCTTACCGGGCTGTCCTAAAAGTACACCACACGCCTAACAGTAACGGATCATGTGCTATAACATCCACTGAGTCCAAGGAACATGATCACAGACCTGCCGTGAAGCGCCCGCGAGTACCCTCCATGCCAACATCGGACACTCCCCCTCCGCATATACCACAGAATGTTGACCATACCGCAACATAGGTCAGGTCAGGCGATGAGGTATCTACAAAGCGTCATCTTTTAAAAATATGCTCCTGGAATATCTGGTCCAAAATGGACGGCTGCTTATTGGTTATTGTTTGGCATCCTGTCCAATTTGGGCCATATACCCGCTAAAAAGCAAAGCCCTGCAATTTACTGGCTACACACGCTTCAGTTTCCGACCAAAACATTACAAGAAATTTGTAGATTTACAATAAAATTCCCAACTTACGCACTTATTACATCCCTTTTCAAAGTAAATCCCACATTATCCACTAATTTTCCCTTCAACAGTCGATCGATTTAAAAACAACATGGCGATCGAACAACTGCTTTACAGATATGAAACTTTCAGGAGATGGAAGGGGAGGAATGGGAAATGAAGATAGGGATTGTTGGCGGGTTGGAGGAGTGTTGGTGCATGTTGTAAATAAAAATAGTAATATATTACATTGTGACTGGTT
>JAULBS010087387.1:0-18001 GCA_032355785.1 Symmetromphalus regularis | reverse complement strand
TCTGATTTTAACATACGAGGTAATGAGGAATATTTTTAATTATTATTTAACAAAGTAATGAAAAAAATTGGAACATAAGACTTTTTTGCTATTTCCTAGTCCTTTTTCGCCTAGGTTCACGCAAACTTAAGTAATCGACAAAAATCCATGTTCCAAGTAGCATAAACAGACTATAGTATACATGTATGTAAGAGATGTTTGGCAATACAAGAGTTAAAATTGGGGTTTGTCCAAATACCAAAAAAGCGCTTGACATACCATGAAGTCCAAACAAATTGAGTGAAAACCTGCCATGCACTTTTAATTGAAAACTTTTGCAAATGTCACTAGCTAACATTGTTTAAGAAATGATGTAGCTTTGAAAGCAAACATTTTGTAAAATGGAAATCCCCCATTGTGTTCATTGCTCTCAAGTTCTCCCACAAACTGCTGTGTTAATATGCATCTTTAATATCAATTACTAGTAATGTTAATTTTCTTCCCTTGTTTTTCAAAATGTCAGCTCTTCTAATAAAAAACATGTTTGATCTGAAACCCAAAAATGATTATGGCAGCCATCTTCGTTCATTTGAAGTCGAGATCTTTCAAAACACTGCAACCATACTGTTTCAGAACATTTCATAAAGTTCACTGCAACCATACTGTTTGCCAATGTTCTTGTTAAGCAATACACAGCATAAACCATACTTAAAGTCGTGAAGACATTCATATCAGCAATTCTAAAATGATGGATTTTTACAATTCCTAAAGAATCCTAATTCTGTTTATTCTCAAACCAGGATTGACATGAAAAGAATCAAAGATGAGCTGCAAACGTTTCCATATTGACATCTTTTCTGTTCCAATTTTATTTGTTAGGTAAATTTTTGAAATAATTTTCAATGAACTCTGACAGTCGAAACTAACTCCAATGGATTCAAACAAGATGATTAATTTTTATTTCATTTTAATTACACCAAACTTTTTTATCTTTATATTATGGATTTTTGAAGCAACATTCCCAAGTCAGCAAATGGAATAAAACATTTTTTAAATGTAATGATTTGTTGAACTGTGTTGAATTGTTTAAATGTCACACTGTTTTATATAAAACTAATAATGGTATATATAGGCCGGTTTCACACTGGTCTCCGATGGTGATATCTGACAATGGGAACTAAGGTAACAAAGGCAACATTTGTAGAGTAGTAATATCAACTTTGTGAAAAGTATACCATATTTCCTCTAATAAGTGCCAGGCCTCCAATAAGCGCCGGGTCTATAAGATGTTGCAACAAAATAAACACGGGGCCTCCAATAAATACTTTGTAAGACAGCTAAAAACTAAGTACTCTCATAATTTAAAAAACAACTTTATTTAAATGACTGGTCACTTTTTATCACTTCTTGTCTCAATGTAGGCAGCTATAAAATAAACACTGTCTACAATAAGTCCCAGGTCTGTGACCATTTTGAAATGAATAAACACCCGGGTGTTTATTAGAGGAAATATGGTACATGTACATACATTTAGTTTAATTAACGGACCAAGCAACTATTTTAACATAAAAAATTACAAACAAACACGACCCCAAAAACACAAGTATCGTCAATGAAGCATGTATTATAAATTATACTATGAAATGTTGACTCATTGACAAATCTTTACAAATCAATAAATTACCTTAAATCCACTAAAATATGTTAGTGAGAAAAAAGTAATTGATTTAATAAATTCTGTAAAGCTAACAACAAACAACAATAACAACATGAAGTTCAACAGAAAGTAAGGCATTCAAAAGTTCTTTTTGCATTTGTCAATATATACAGTTGTAAAGAATGGACATATTTATATTATCTAAAGAACAACCAGCCATTCTATGTACACTTGCACTGTCAGACTATGTACAAGAAACCCTCTCTTTCTTACCAAACTGTTTTGATTTATTTTGTGATGTGACAATGAAACGATTTAAACAGGAACAAACATGACAACACTGGAAAATATAGCACATAAAATTATAGTATAAACGGAACTTACGATCAAAACCTAAAACATTTTGGGTATTTGTTTCTCCACTGTCTACAGCTATTTTGGAAGTTAATAACCATCCAAGAGGCTTGAACTAGTGTCCTATTAAACCCTGAAATTGCTCATAGTAATCGACAAAGCCGTGGAGATTGCCACAGAATGTTTCATTCTCTGTAAGACTTTTTTTTTTCAAGGTGAATTTTTTATTATTAAAAATAAAGTATATTTTATGCTAAAATTGCAATTTCTCCACAGCATTTATTTTGCCATGGACATTTTCTGAATTGCTGTGGTTGGGCTATACGTTTACTAATATAACTGAGAATTTTCCAATAATTCAGAACTAAAATTCAAAAGACAATATTTCAAAATCTGATGTAACCAGAAGTTGGTTCTCCTGGTTTACCAAGGTAATTGTTTGTTTCACTTAATTCCTTCGACAGATGACTCAGTTTTATAAAACTCATTTTATCTTAGAAAACTACTGTTTATTTTCAGCCTCTAGTATTCTAACAAGATTTTTACAGGACATTACTTTATTTTAAAATTATTTAAAAGTGTATATGTTTTCAAGGTTATTTCATTATCTCTAGATCTAGTAGAACTAGAAGGAATATTATTACAAATATAGGTGCCATTTTCCAGTGTTGCGTGGACTGGTACTAGTTGCCTATCAATAAATATACAAAATGAAGACGAAAGAAAACAGACATTATTCAACAGAAAACATTGAATGATCACAAAAATAAAATGTAAATTGTTAATCATGAAATTAATGCAAGGAAAAAATCGAAAGTGATAAGAAACATGAGCAACTGTAAGCAAACTGATGTAGTTTAGGCTGCATGAGAAAACTGACAAAGAAGGAAGTTTTACAATTCAAGATATTGCACTTTCCATAACATAGCATCATGAAAGGATTGTTTGTTTAATGACAACCCCACACATTGTTTTTTCAGTGGCTATTCTGTGATTTATGGTCTTTTAGAGGAAATCCGTTACCACCACATAGGTTGTTCCAGTTAGCAGCAAGGGATCTTTTATATGCACTTTCCCACAGACCGGATAGAACATACCACTGACTTTGATAAACCAGTTGTGGATCACTGGTCAGTGTAAATGGCTTATCCCTACCCAATGAGCCTTTGCGGGCCACTCACTCTGCACTGGAGCCAGTATTGAGATTAAAAATCCCATGCCTTGATTGAGATTTGATCCCAGTACCTACAATCCACGAAACAGCAATTTACTGACCGAACTCCAGTGTGAGACTGTACTAGACATCAGATTTAGTTTCAAATGCTCTGAGGAATACGTTTAACAAAAGAGTGCCCAGTTTTAGGGTCAAATTGATGGGTTCACCGGTAAACAATAGCATATTTTGAGACATCAAAGCACTGTTGTTCTTTTTATCTTTGTGAATAGCTGAATTTTGTTCTAATAACTTTGAAAATGTGAGGAACTAAAAATAGATAATTTTGATAAAAGTAAAGATACGTCAACATTGTGCAGAAAGGCATTTCACGACTTTGTTAAGATTTTCTTGTGCAGCCTCACATTTTAATTTTTTTTATCTATAACCATGGCAGATCTAGTGGGGTGACCAAGCTCCCCCTAAAAATTTGGTGATTTAAATAATATTTAAAAAAATTTTACTTTAAAGAATCCGAGGAATCAGCATATTATTTCGCCCACCCTAAATGGATTTTCTGGATCTGCCACTGCATAACACCACTGCAATGCCCCTCCTTTACAACTTGTTCATTTCAAAAAGAATTAATTTCATGATCTACAAAATTATAGTATATCATAAAACTGTGCAAGATAAATAAACAAAATTATAATAAATCATAAAATTGTGCAAGCAATGTAAGAACATAAGAAGAAACTAAAAATCTGATTTACATGATGACATCTAAATAAAAGAATTTCCAGAGGCGGATCTAGGCAGGGGCCCTAGTCCCTCCTAAAGTTTGAGATTTAAAAAAAGTTCAAAAAAGTATTTTTTTTTAAAATAAACAAATTTAACGTTAAAGAATCAGAGGAATCGGCATCATAATACTGGGGCCACCCCTAAATTGATTTTCTGAATCCGCCCACTGATTTCAGTTTCTGTATAAATATGTTTGGGGAAACTGTATGTTTTCAGGTCGGTGTTTACCACATCAAAGAGGACGAGTGTCAGCTACGTTGATAACATCACACCAAGGTAGTCTCTGATCGATTCATCCAGTTTTCATAAACAGCCGAGCTGCTTTGAATAAAAACCTTCATACGCAGAACTGCCTTGGTCTGAAGTTGACAAATAACTCACAACGAAATCACCTGAAATAAAATTTTATAATGTAAAATAAGAATTTGGTAAGAAATGTGCAATTGCTAACATCTGATGCATGCAAGAACCTGGTAACCTATGTTGTGGCCATTTTGTGATTGGTTACCGGGTTATGACAAACATTGAAAATATAACGATATAATTTTATAACAAATAATTTGCCGGGTTCTTGCTATCTACCAAACTGACTTTATTGAAAACATATTTTTATTGCTTTAATATGAGCGTCATTATGAAGGTAGTGTTTGCTTTAATAAACCCAGTATGGTTTACTAGGTAAAGCAGTACCAAAAACGTCAAAAATATGGGTTACTAGCTTCTAACATGTAGGTCTTCATTTGATACTTGCTTTTTTCATTCTAAGCCGGACTGAAACTTTCTATTGCTTTTGGTTAATTTTAGCATTAACAGTATCTGTACATCCTAATAAAACAGATGACATAAAAAACAAAAATGATGTGTTATAAATATTTTTTTTTTTATATTATTAAAAGTTTAGTAAAAATAATAAATAGATATTTAAATTTCATTTATGAACAGATTTTTAAAAATTTCCAAAACAGAGTGACATAATGAAGATTTTATTTGACCAAATTATTGTACGAATTAATTTATAAAGCAAAGTTTGTTTTATTTAATGAAGTCTCTAGAGCACATTGATTTTTATCTTATCATCAGCTATTGGACGTCAATAATATGGCCATTCTGACATATTTATTTAGAGGAAACCCGCTGCTGCCACAAATGCTACTTTTTCTGACAAGCAGCAAGGGGTCTTTTATATGCATCTTCCCACAGACAGGACAGCACATACTACAGCCTTTGATGAACCAGTTGTGGATCACTGGTTGGAACAGAAAATAACCCAAACTGAAAATGAGGAGGATCGATCCGATGACTGGCTGGTTCACAATTGGACATGCTAACGTTTGAGCCACAACTCGCTACGAATTAATTTATAATACTATATTCAATATAACAGATTTTTGGTTACCTTTCCCTTGATTAAGGACTGGTTATAAATAAAAAAAATTCATGTATGTTTCAAATGATAGAAATTGATCAGGCACTCAGTGCACCTCAGCAAGATGCTCTACTATTGAGTTAGATCCCACTCCCAAAGTGAAATAACAATTACCTAGTAACATTAAACTATGATTTTAAATGTTTTAATTAAGTTCCATTTTACAGGCTTTGAAAAAACCCTACTGATCTGGCTACGATAACAGGAATATTTTCACAAAATTTGCAAAACCCGTAATTTGGATTAAAGGGAGATAACCACAAACAGGAGCTTTGATGTACTATTACTTGCTGGTACATTCTTACAACAACCATAGCAGGCCACAGGATTTCAAATTTCATGAGAAACACTTTTTCGGATCATGGAAACCCATTGGGAACTGTTTTTCGGTAATCCAAAATAACGCAGCAGTGATACGAAAATCATGGGAAATGAAATTTTGGTTCCGTGATTTTGACAACATGGTACCGACACGCTATCAGTAACGATCCTTACCATGAAATCCTATGGCCTGCCATAGAATAAACAGTGTTATACAAACAGTCTTCTGAGTTTGATCAGTAGGGTCTTAAAAATGTAGCCTACTGGAAACTATAAAACATTGTTTATATCAAATTTACGTCATTTGGATTAAACAAGTTTTGTGAAAACAAATACAAATTATAAACAAACCTGTGATATTTATAGAAATTCATATGGTTGTCTTTCATCTGATAATGTTACAAACCTGTGATATGGTGAACACTATGATGAATCTATTTATTGAAATTCATATGGTTCTCTATCATCTGAAACATTTCCGCTGGTGCCGGAATTCGACCAGTTTCAAGTTTTGACCAAACTGGAACATCTGCAATAAAGACCATATATATATTTTTTTTACCAAAAGGTTATAATGGAAGCAATGCACAAGAAAAAGAATTACATGAAATTAAATTTCTACAACAAAAAAAAGAAACCCTCTACTTCCTATGTCAGTGTTAATGTATTTAATGACTGAAACATAAGAGATACAAATGGACAAATCTGGCCCATTATGAGAAGTGAAACTTTTCTAAAAAGTTGTTCAAGGATTAAACATCATAGGTAATATAAGTTAAGAATTTAAAAAATCAAATAATTACCATTAAATAAAACCTCGAAAGCACCGGTGGATATAAGTTGACCTTCTACTGCATTGCTGATGA
This sequence comes from Symmetromphalus regularis, assembly GCA_032355785.1. Classification (NCBI taxonomy): domain Eukaryota; kingdom Metazoa; phylum Mollusca; class Gastropoda; order Neomphalida; family Neomphalidae; genus Symmetromphalus; species Symmetromphalus regularis. The sequence goes on along the minus strand of JAULBS010087387.1, from coordinate 11,444 downwards.
AAAATATCATTAAACAGGCATAAATCTGAAAAGAACAAATGATCCATGCAATTAAAATAGTGCTACGACTTACATGTACCTGGTACGTTTCATGCTTTATTAACTGAACTCGTTTGTATTTACTCTCTGGACATAATGAAACAAGAGCTCAAAAATAATGAAAATCCAGGAATTTGGCGAATGCTCTAAATTATGAAATTGGTTTCTTTTGTTTAACGACACCACTAAAGCACATTGACTTGTTAATCTTTGGCTATTGGATGTCAAACATTTGTTAATTTTGACATGTAGTCAAGTGTGAGCCAGCCTCCAACGTGTTTTGAACCACTGTCATCAGCTTGAGAGCGATGTTGTACCACCTAGGCTCACTGGATTATGAAACTGCCAAACAACTAATTCGAAAATCGCTTGTCACATTGATCTGCCACTGTTTTGACTCTCAACTCCCTTGTTTAATTCCCACTTTTAAGTTTAATTGGTCAGAGAACCATCAAAATACTACTTGCTGTGTCTGTGCAATTTTATAAGCTCATACACAATTCAGACAATGTCAGTCAGTCAAAATAACCCTGCCTTTTCCGTTACTTACGATTCATTCGGTACACTTCGGATGATTTTAATTTTGTTCAATTTACTAAAACTGAATTTGGCTACACACTTTCTGACCAAATTAGCCAAACTGCCAATGATTTTCACAGTCTAGTTTAAACCCTGCTTATACAAATTAAAACAAATACATATTTAACATTTATATACAGTATTGTGAAGAATTTTATACTCTAATTTCAACATTTTGGTCACAATTATCAAAATACAAACTTTCAGGGGTGGAAGCACTCTCATATCTTCTAAGTGAGCAGAAATCAACACAAATAAATATAAATGGGCAACAATATCAGCATTTATTTAACTGGAGATTTCATTGTGTCGCTATGACCCTTATGATCATTACGCTTGCCTGTACTAGATATGATATCATTATAAGAGCAAATGACATTATTAAAACTAGTAAAACTACAACTTAACACCATCCACAGGATAGCATTTCTCTAAACAGTTGCACAATTAGAAAGTTAAAAAAGGAAAATGATTAAAATCATCGAGTGTAATAAATCGGATATCAAACTAGTTACAATTTATTATAAAATTTATGCCCCGAAAGAAATAGTTTCTTTTGTCACCTGACAAAGAAAAACAATTTCACTTAGGATATAAATTTGATAATAAATGACAACTAGTTTACTATTTTCTATGTATGGACAAGATCTGTGACCAGCCATTTATTTGAAATATTTGTACAACTTTAATACTTACTTTGTTGTCTATTGCCCAGGCGAAGAGACTTGGAGTCTGAACATTGAAAAAAGTGAATGGATTGAAAGCCATGACGATGAGACCAATAAAAACTAATTTTAAAACACTAAGAATTTGAGCTAAAGAAGCTTTGAATGGTGTAGGCGGATAGTTGTCGCCAACGATAGTTAGACTAGGGAAGCGAGCTTGAATGGTGTGAGCATACTGCTCGAACACCCTCCGGTAGCCTCAGGAATAACTGCAAGTAGAAAGAAGACAAATTAACTCACAGTGCATATATTGTATTACGATAGCAAGGGTGGAAAATTATTTTATAAATGTACCTGCTCTCAGGCAAGTGAAAACAAGAAACTTACTTGCGGTGAACTGTAAAATACTTGCCCAAATTTTTATTTGACAAAAATAACTCTTCATAAGGGAGACTGTAGTGCCCACAAAAGTGGTCTGAATTTTTTGTATCAAATCGATATTATGCTTTAAAAATGCACTGTTAAATAAAATCACCCGCGTATGATGTTCAGTACGATGACATATTTGAATACAACAATAATAGTAGTAGTAGTAATAATACATCAAATTCATACTAAACGTGGACACACAATCACAGACAATTTCCGTTCGTCAGTATCAGCAAACCCTTTTATACAAAACACGGTCAGACACAGCAGTTTACGTAAAACAAAATATTATATTATAATAACAAAAATAATAATTAACAAAATATTGGGATCCTGGATAGGAACACTGGGAAAAAAAATGATTCAAGACGTTCTGTGTTTGGCATGAACCACGTTTCGTGAAGTTATCTTCAACGGTGCTCGGAAAACACTCAGATAGCGTTGCGGTGGATAACAAATATTTTCACATAAGCCGTGAAGAGAATACTTTTACAAACAGAAAATAGATGTCAAAGTAGGATACTCCGACAATGTATCAGGCTCAATAAAATACATTTTGGGACAAATAAATACTAAAAATAATATAAATATTTAGTTTTTTGTAAACTGCCGTGTCTGACTGTGTTTTGTATAAGAGGGTTTGCCGATACAGAAATTGCGACCGTGTTTAGTAAAAATGTTGATTAGATACTATTACTACTACTACTATTATTATTTGTTATATATACAAATATGTCATTGTACTGAACATCATATGCGAGTGATTTTATTTAATAGTGCAAGTTCAAAGCATAATATCGATTTGATACAGAAAATTCAAACCACTAAGTTGGTGCTAATAATTAAACATTTTAAATGGGGAGAGACAACAGACACTATATTTGAGCTATGGGCATTGTTCCAGAAGGGCAAAAAAGAATAGAAAAAACTGACAATGTTAATTATGACATTTGTGGTTGGTGAGTTGCAACGTTTGTCGTTGTGACATTTGTGGTTTGCGAGAGGCGACATTTGTCGTTGATAATCTTTGTGACATTTGTCAAAGTGAAACTACGACATTTGTCAATTTTGTGACATAATTTATGGGCACTACAGGCAACAACTCTAACACTAATGATGGTTGCTTACTAGTATAAATTAAAACACTATCGATTGTTTATTATTTTATTATTCACTTACTAGTTAAATAATTTTAAGACATAAATATCATTTTTCCAAATGTAAGGTAAATACTAAAAAAAAGAAGAGAGAAAAAAATCATTACTTGCCGTCAGTCAAGTTACGTTACCTGTATTTGTTGCCCGGCCCAGGGCTGGATTTATAAGAGGGCAATAGACCTATGCCCCCCCCTGCCAAAGGGGCCCCCCAGATTAAGGACTTCCTTTATTAAAAAAATGTAATAATTATAAAATAAATTCTATTCATTCATTTTTTTTTTTTTTTTTGTCTTGTAATTTAATTTCCATGTTGAGGGGCCCCCATACCTGAAGTGCACCAGGCACCCCAAGGTCTAAATTGGCCCTGATCAGACCGTAAAATATTACTGTACACCGGAGTCACACAATAGTAGTTTTTCCCACCCCTTTTCAACAAACTGATTAGGGTTAGTTTTAGTTAGACTTATAGTGGGGAAAATACTGAACTCTTTCCGAGTTCTTCCTTGATATTTATTAAGTGAAAACATATTATTCCAACTTTGCAAGAGTAGAATTGCTAGAATTAAAAAAAAGTATTAGTGTAAGAGGCAGTCGAACACACAATTGGCAGAAACAGTACTGACGTGAATTTTTTTTTTTTAAATTAAAATGTGGTATTTCTCACACCTTTTGGCCTCTACAAAACTTGGATATATCTTTTTTTATATTTAAGTTGTGACATTGGTGATGATAATCATGTTTCCTTTTAAATGAAACAGAAGAAAAATACAACAAAATTCAATGGATTGTTTAGAATATTACTAAAATTTGAATAAAACCAACTTTTTTATACTGGTCTTAATGAAAGTTAAATACAAATGAAAGTTTTAGTAAGTAGGCCTAGTTTGTTTTTATAATAATTAAATTTTGTTAAAACTAATCAATAGGAAATTTAGTCATATATGTCATTATTCATTTTTGGGATAGGAGAATCTTGTAACCATGACGATTTTTAAGATGTTGGGAAACTGACAGATTGTGATATCCCAGAATTCATCTCGTTTATAATAATGGGAAAAAATAATCGAAATTACGAAAAGGGAGGATCCAGCATGTTCAGCTATATTATTTGACTCACCAATACAAAAATTTAAGTGTTGGTCCAGTATATTGAGCCAACTTAGGTGCTTTGATGTCTTTGGCTTGGTTTGTTGTCATCTGGGACTGTGTGAGATCTTTCCATGTAAAAATAACCAACGCAATAAACACAGCGATCATCGACCAGCGAGCTGCATCCGCCATGCTTGGTTGGTTGGTTATAAATACATCCTTTATCTTCTTCGGAGCACCGCCAATAATTTTGGTTTTTTTTTAAATAAATAAATGAAAAAAACCAACAACGTTATACTCTCGTTTCGTTCGTCTTACTAAATGTGTATTGGAGCTCTGTTACATTTAGATGATGATGATGTTGATTTTTAATGTCTATATTTCAATAAAGATTTATGCACCAATTAAGGTTGTTATGACATACAGATACAGTATTACTTTGTCCAGAACATGAACGGACAGCTTATTGATTAATACCAATAAGCAGTCCGTCCATGTTTTGGACAAAGTATTACTATAATAATATATAAAACCGTTTCCTAACAGTCATTCTACTTCCCGAAAATGGGATAGAATTTATAATATATGACTGGATATACAGATTATGGTTTTTGTGTAAGTCTGGAGAAAAACAAAACGACAAAATGTTTATATTATTCTAATCGTATTTCAATACAATGTAGAGACCAAGGACCTACAGGCAACTTGTGAGCAACGGCATAGAGCTCTATACTTTGTAAGCACGTGCGAACAATTTCTCTCAGCCTATTATTTTGTCCATACTAAATCTTTTTATAACATGCTCTTTTTTATTATTACTGTTTATCACACACCGATATCTTGTACCCCTAGTGAGGGTCTGCAAAATGAATCACTGTGAAAAAAATGTGATAACATGCACTTTGCGTGCACTGCTTGGCTGTTCCAGTGTGTGTCTTCATTCCTCTGTCGGAAAAGAAGCTTTTAAAGCTATATTATTTGATGGTAATTTGTTTTTAAAATAATGTTTTATGATTTAGTGTGAGTACTCATGTGTACATTTATAGTTTTCGCAGAAAAAGATTAAACCATAAAGTTGATACCAAGTTACGCTCAATTGTCTAAGGTTAAAAAAAAAGATGTCACATATTAAAAAACACATTATAAATGACATCTTAAAAGAATGCAAGATCACGCAAATTATCGGCAGTTATGATCTTTCTCTCCTTCGGGACGAAATTGCTATCTATACTGTTTTTTACGCCTCACGTTAAAGCTAATGGGAATTTTTTGAACCAGTGAAATAAAAATTCGTATCGACCGCGAAGAGTAGTTTGTTGGTGAGCCTGTGGTGCGTTGAGAGGAATTTACATTGAATAACAACAACAATGGCTGCTCCGGCGAAAAGTACGCCAAGGGATGCTCAAGTTATGGCTGCTATCCTGAAGGATATGGGTGTTTTAGATTATGAACCGCGTCTTATTAATCAGATGCTAGAGTTTACATACAGTAAGCATGCGTATATACTGTATAATTCTTTTATATTTACAGTAATGTGCATCCAATTAAAATTAGGTCTCATGCCACAGTTTGTTTTTAACATTCATCAACACAGTACTACCGTTTCCGGTTCCATTTTCCTATACTTTCAGCAGGGATTCTTAAATACGGTAGCTCGACGCCTGTGGCTAATGTTTTTTGGTGTTGGACTACCAAATAACCACTTTCCTTATGTCCGACAGCTAGTGGCTTTTCAACAAAAAGTAGAAAAAGGATGCTTTCCAAAATAAAGTAGAAGAGTGTTGCTTTACTAATAGTAAAAAAGAGAAACCACTTATTACTGTCATCCACAAACTAATTAATTGATCCAATAATTGGTATTTTCTTTTATCCAGGATATATCACTGATGTGTTAGATGATGCTAAAGTGTACTCGAGTCACGCCAGCAAGAAGAACTTGGATTGTGATGACATAAAGCTGGCGATTCAGTGTCGCATGGATCACTCCTTCACTACTCCACCACCACGAGATGTGAGCTGTTGCAGTTATTACATTTCTAAAACAATCCAGTACAATATTCAGTATATGCTTCAATGTTCTCGCTGCTCCATTTAAGGAGGGTGCACCACCACCCCTTTAGCATTTTACTGCCACTTATTTTTTGCTTCTGTTGCCCCACTTTCATTTTCTGCTGCTCCTAGGTTTATTCCCCCTGTGTAAAGTTAGTCGCTTGTAATTCACTGTTCAATGCAGACTATAATAATATTCTAAACAGTCAATTGAATTCTGTGGTATTTTTCTTGTGGGTCATTTAACAACTTGGGAAGGCTAGGAGATAAGTGACGTCATGATTGGCTGTATATTGTCAACCGAACTTTGGCATGTCTTAATTACTAGAGTGTACAATTAACACATCACTGTTTTACACTTAAATATTCACTACCCCTCAAGAGAAAAGTTAACTGACCCTGTACAAGTTTAATTCTGACACATGTGGATTGCGGTTACATCAAAGGGTTAAATCTGATGCAAGAATACATTGTTTTAATTTAGAACTGACACAGAGCTAACTCACAAGCTGCACTGTGCAGATAGTCTGGTGGGCAGGGTATATCGAGTTACGGCATATCAGTCATTTAAGCCTCTATTGGATTGGTTGAATATTTATGAGTATTAATTAATGTGTTATATCACAAATAGTTATATCTAGGAATTAACAAAACACTATTACACATCAAAGGAAGAAAAGAACATTGTTAGACAATCTTGGTGGACATGCCTTAACTGTTCTCAGTAGTTTAATATTACTGTTGTTTTCCTCATGTTTGAGCATATCGATATTAATAAAATAAAACACAGAAAAATATTAAAGGTATTCTTACAATTTAAAAAAAATTATTATTTATTTTTTCTAATAATACTAATAAAGTTCATTACCAAACCAAATGAAATAAAATGATAATAACGCTAACATTAGAGTAATCACCATTCTACGTATGGCTTGTTGTTGTTGTGTTTATGGAGTGGGGGGTAGGGTGTGTGCCCCCTTTACTTTTTGGCTGGCAAGAACACCGTGCTTATATATATTTATTTTAGGAGCATACATTTTGACTAATAAAAAGGCTAAAATAAATATTGCCTATTCTACATATGTGCATATTGCTAATATTAATTTACAACATGCCCTGTTTGTTTTCGTATGTTAATTGTTATGGATATACTTTTGAAATCATTAAGGTGAATAAATATGAATAAATTCATCTCTTTGACATAAGATATTTGCCCTCACTTCTAGACACCGGAAATGTCTCTATAGACATTTTATTAGTTTTAACATGTGTATTGTTATCGCACATCAAATTAGGTTCAATTTCAGAAATGGTCAAACTTTTGGATTTTATTTAAAGAGAGAATGTTTCACTTATAAACAGGGCTCGCGCTGTCGGTAGCCAAATTAGCCATTGGCAAATTTTTACAAAATATGGCTAATAAAATCTGATTATGGCTGAAAATTTGGCTAAGCCTATTTTTAGTGAAACTTTTTTTCTTCTTTATTTTTATAATTTGGGGATCTCATGGATCCGAGACCTCAGGTCAATGACGCAGCGATCATGGACTAGCCATATTCCATCCACTACAAGTTTATTTTTAAAATGCCACGTGCGATCCGATTGTCTCACACTTTGCGGATGACTGACTCGGTCGGAATAAGACTAAAAAAAGACAACCTAAAGTAAAATAATCATTACCTTCAAAGTAATAGGTAACAATGGATTAATTCCTTATAATACTTGTATATTTAACAATAAAAGAACAATTTTTATTTATTTTTGATCGGAAGAAAACAAATCTCTGTAGGAAGTCATTCGGCAATGTTAGGTTTATTACATCTTGTCGGAAACAGAAATCTTGGACTGCGGTTTGTTTTTTGCAGATTACACTAGTGAGTTAATTGACATGTTCCAGGCTAATAATAATCGAACTTTATGTATTGAAACTAGTATGTCGAGCGTTTGTTTTAACTGGAAGATATTACGACATCTTGCCAATCTCAGACTGCGTCATTTTGCAGATTACGCTAGTGAGGTATTTGACGTTTTCCAGGATAATAATAGTCAGACTTTATTTATTGAAACGAGTATGTCGAGCACTTTTCGTTTGATATTATTTTTTTGGAAAATCCACTCGTCGTTCTAGTGGAAAGTGGTTATTTTGTAGCCCGACCGCAAACACCTAGCTGACATTTTAACTCTTTTAAAACAAAGGGGTGAGGGGGTGGCAGAAAGTAAAAGGGGTGGCACTCCCGCTTAAATAGAGCAGTGAGAACACCATTTCTTTATTTTCTGTAAAAAATAGGACTTGACAACAAAGTTGTATAATTTTAGCATTTAAGTCCAAATTATGTTTGGCTAAACAAATTTGAATTTAGCTACTAAAAATTCAGTGTGGTTAATTTTTTGGCTACAGCTATTTTTATCCCAGGGTGAGCCCTGATATATTGACATCTTGCCGGGTACAGAAATCTTTGACTGCAATTTTTGTCTTCAGATTAAGCTAGCAAGCTATTTGACGTATTCCAGGCTAATAATAGTCAGACTTTATTTATCGAAACGAGTATTTGGAGCACCTGTTTTGACTGGAAGAAAAATCTCTGTAGGGAAGCCATTCGGCACTCTTCGGGATATTATGACATCTTGTCGGAAACAGAAATCGTAGACAGCATATTATTTTTTGCATATTACGTTAGCGAGTTATTTAATGTTTCAGGCTAATAATAGTCTGGCTTTATTTATCCAAACGAGTATGTCATTCTGTTTTTTTTTGTTGTTGTTGAAATCCCACCAGCCTGATTATTTGGTAGCCCGACTGCATAACCCACTACCACGGGCATCCGGCCACCGTTTTCTAGAAACCCTATATCTGTGTAAAATTGATATACATCCTTATTTTTTGGCTAATCAGATAAAATATTTCATAATCTGAATAAAAATGCTAAGATCGTTCAGCTTACATTTTATTACAATAATGTAATGAAAAATAATTTCTAATTTAAAAACCCTAATAATTAGACCATTTTACACAACCATCATTACAGCAACACTGATGTTTTTAAATTTAGTTTTTGAGATCAGCTAGCTTTACATTTTTTACACGATTAAACAGCACACTTACAGCTGCACACAAAAAGAAAAGGTTACTGTGGAACAAAAGGTATCATCATAAGAGGTCTGATTGTAATTGTACTATTTCAGGTCACCACGTCCAGTGATAGTGGAGCCACTGGAACAGAAGGACGAGGAGGATGGTATGCCAGAGAAATTTATCAACAAAAATGAACAGTACAAGAAGCAAGTACAATTTAATTTGTCTAATTATGTCTAATAAGGTTCCTTTGCTTATAGAACTATTAAAGTTCTAGACAACTGTTGATAGTATTTTCGTGACATTAAAGTGTCTTGACTTCGTGGAGACTTAAGTTCACATTGTAAGTTCAAGGTTTTTGCCTAAGGGTAAAAGGTAAACTTTAAAAAAAATCCAAGGCTAATCTTATGTATCCTCAAAGTTGCAGCATCCTTGCAGTTTTGATTCACCTATTGTTTCCAGAAGTGTAGAATCCATTTCAGGGCCACCTGAAAACACAGACCATCAACCAAATACTATGGAATTGGCATGTGAAGGTTTTTTTCCATCCAGCAAGTTGATGCAAGCCCTTAAAATTCAGAAATTATTGCGACAGCACTTGCTCCTTTTGCTGTGGCACAGCAACAGCAATTTCAGTATATATAAGTTTAGTTTAGAACTATAATAATACAATTATTTGTTTGTTTAGGGAAAGGGAACAAGAACCTCGTTTTGCTCATCATGGAACATTTGAATATGAGTTTGGAATGCGCTGGCGCCAGATAGAGGAATTAGAAAAGGAACGACATGAGCTTGTAAGGAAAGAGACGGAGGAGGCGAGACTCAAGTTAGAAGAAGAGATGCAGAGTGCTTTGTACGAGTACCAGGCAGACCAGATCAGACAAGGTATGGTGTTTTACTGGACAATTTTGGGATATAAGATCTGCCATTTGCCACGAGTTAAACTGATAAGATTAGGAGTCGGTCTAACTCATATTATTAAGATAAGACCCCTCTTTCAGGCATTGTTTCAAAATATTGAGACAGACCAAAACAGTTTGTCGACATTATATATTTGGGGTTAGGCAGGATTTACAAAACCCTGGCAATTCTCTGGTGGTTGCTTTATTAGCAGTGCTTGCCATTTTTAACAGCATCAAGTTCATTCATCCTATTAAATAAATGACATGCCAGCCTTACAGTTTGGTATCTTTTAGGATGAATTTATAAATGCTATTATTTAACATTACTCTTCTATCTGCTACCCATTTCCTATCACTGATGAATAAAGTTAACTCCACCAATCACTGCAATTAAGAAAATGCCATGGAGAAATAGTGGCCGCAGCATTTTCCATGGTAATTTTAGCATAAAGAATACTTTATTTTTGATAAGAAAAAAATACACCTTGGAAAAAAACCCATTATGTCTGAAGCAAAAAAAGGGCATTGCTGATTGCTGCGGGAAATTTCAGGAGTTGTTCCACCTATACTTCTGGCACAAGCAAAGTGTATTCTATTATTGATTTAATATATATAGTAAAAACAACATATTTCTTGTGTTCAGATCTGATGCGACAACAGGAGGAATTGAGACGTCTCGAGGAGCACCGACAACAAGACATGATACGTCGTCATCAAGAAATGGAAATGAGGTAATAACAGATTTTAGACATAGTGTTTAATTTCAGATAAAACTTCCACAACTATCACATTTAGTTCATTATAATATTTATTTATGGTGTTTTAGAGTCAGTTTGGCAAATTTTATTGTCGAAATAACTAATTGTTTGCTTTGTATGTTAAATAATTGAAAAATAACATTTTAGAATACAAGTTAAAGGTTGGTTAAGTGGAGTGAAAAAAATATCTGATTCTCCTGAATGACACTGTGATCTGACTTCATTTTGTTTTTTCCATCCCATAGTTAAAAGTGCAAACCAATCCTTCCATGAAACATTTTTTCTCTGAACATATTCAAATTAATTGATTATTTTGTTCCTTGGTCAAATGATAAAAATAAAAAATTAAAGAAAGAGACTGACACATGCTGACCAGAAGCATGTACAGTTTTTTCTGTTTGATCTTGCATGATTATGAATTTTGTTTAATCAGATTAATCGGGATTGCTGTTATGTTTTGATGTAGCATGAATTGAAAAAGACCTAACATTGTCAGTAGTATATGCAGTGCTCGGGCCTGTCGGTCACCAGCATGGCCAATTGCGACAAAAATACAAATGTGGTGACAAAATTGTCAATGTGACGAAAATGTGTGGCGATTTTTTTAAAGCATGTTTTAATGGTAAAATTCTTGTGACATTTTAAAACTCAAACAAATAAACTGAAAGCGTGTGAGCAATAACCGAAACTAATGACTGTGTTAA
>JAULBS010087376.1:0-18003 GCA_032355785.1 Symmetromphalus regularis | reverse complement strand
ACACACACACACACACACACACACACACACACACACACACACACACACACACACACACACACACACACACACGCGTATAACAGCTAAAACTAAAAAAGACATGAGTAAAAAGAAAAGTTTGTTTTATTTAACGATACCTCTAGAGCACATTGATTTTTAATCTTATCAGCAGCTATTGGACATCAATCATATGGTCATTCTGACATACATATTTAGAGGAAACCCGCTGGCACCTCATTGGCTATTCTTTCCGATAAGCAGCAAGGGGTCTTTTATATGCACCATCCTATAGACAGGACAGCACATACCATGGCCTTTCATAAACCAGTTGTGGACCACTGGTTGGAAAGGAAAATAGCCTAAACTGCATATGGGTCCACTGAGATGGTTCGATCCAATGACCGACTGGTTCACAGGCAGACATGCAACCATTTGAGCTATGTTCCCTCAAAAAATAAATAAATAAAAAGACATAAGATGATGTATTATAAATAATTAGGTGTTAAAACTTGTTTTCCTTCAGACAATATTATTTTATCTTGGGGAGTTTAAATGTTTAAATTCAAAATGGCTAACGTGGCAATCCTCATAAAAATGTAAACAAACATGAGAACATATGATAGAAGAAACAATTATTTGTTCAGTATGGTTGTATTTTTGTGCTTTATTACTAATTTAAAAATATATTAAATTATTTGAGACATAAAAATATAAACACAAACGTTATGAGAACATAATAGCAGAAACTTATTTGTTAAGATGGTTGTATTTTTGTGCTTTATTACTAAAGTATATTAAATTATTTTACACCCTGTAATATACATTTAAATATTTGGTAGATATTTATTTATAAAATTATAATAAAGTATCAAATACCAAAACAAAATCAAATACAAAATATAATTGCATAAAAAGAAAATATGAGAGACATTTTTTTCAATACCCTACTGATATATAAATAAAAATATAATAACGTCAAATTTATCAGCTGATCCTTTATGTTAATATATTTTTTAAATGTTTATCAATGAGTACAAAAATTAAATGTAAGTTATATTGTCCAATAATGTTTTGTTTAATTTGATGGTGTATGTACTAAGTAATGTAAACTGTTGAATTGTTGTAATATTAAATATCCATGTAAATATATAATTTGTAGCAATACAGGAGTATTGTGTGGATAAAACATTCCTGTTGTTTATCAGATAACAGTATATCTTTTACATTTAAAAAGGGTTATTTTATTTCTGAATCAAATTTATAAAAAAAAATAACAGAGCATTTAAAAATTATATTAAGTAAGAAGAATTACCCTCCTCTCTCGTTTATTCATATTGCAGGTTGTGATTACACTAACATCACTGCTATTTACTCAACAGCTACAGATATTATCATAGCCTAATGTCAACAGTTTTACTTTGGGTGAGTGGAATCAAATCTCAACTCTGCTCTCCAAAACTGAGCATTTCCTAGCAACTTTTGTTACCTTGTGTAAGTGATATTTTTAATACCATGAATAATGTTCTAAGTAAACAAGAAGATTGCCTCTTTATGCAACAGTTACTTAATCTATCCAAATATAAAGTTTCATTTGAAAATGTTTCCTGGGGGATTAAATATATTATTGTATTTAATCAGTAAAACACCATTTGTGACAATAAAAGCAGCATGAATGCCAACAAATGATTAAATACATCATACAGGTAGTTGTTCCTGAAGTTAAAAAAAATAAAGTAGTTGAAAGAGTTGCAAAAGAATTGGCATATTCTGTTTAGTCAACCTAACCCATCCAATGTTTGAAAGGTAAACTGCTTTTAATTATAATTATTTAATATCCAGTTTAATATTATTTTTTATTATGTTAAATAAGATAGTTCAAAGAGTTATACTATATTATTACATAATGAGAATATATTTAGTGTTTTCACTGGTTGAAAACTGGTCACATGACCAACAGTAATTTGTGATATTTGTGTCGCCGGTCCATCAAAAGTTGATATTGACCGCGTGATTACATCACATCGTTCAAAGTTCATTAATTCGTCATAGGTTACTGCCATCTTCATCTTTGTTTTATAACATTACAAAGATGATGTCAATAGTTACAGCATATGTAAAAATCATCCAGTGCGCAAGAAAAACAAATATAAAGCACAGTGTAAATTTACTCAACTAATTAATCAGCATTATGTAATAAAACAGTTACTGACCGCTAATGAGGGTAAAATAATGTTTTATGGACCAAAGAATCTTATACTGACCTTCGGCCTCAGTCAATATGAATTTCTTCGGTCCATAAAACATGATGTTGCCCTCATGAGCAGTCAGTAACTTGTTTAATATATTTATTATGTTAGTGAGACTTCTTGTACTATTCTTTTAATTTCATCTTGGAAACATAATTTGTTTAAATTTACTATTCATAGCTATGTTGATGTGAAGCATACTTAGCATAAGTTCTGATCTAAGAGCATCTCTTGGTGTATGTAACATTTTAAATATTCTTATACCGTTAGATGTTTTAGCATTTTTATGGTGTTAGAAGCAGGTGCATCTCAAGATAGGGAAACCACTCAAAAGTGGGTTGGTCTTATTACTGAATTACTACTGAAATTAAGAAAAGTACAATAAAATATGAATTAAGTGGCCAGCAAAGGGAGTAAAATTACAGAATTTTATAATGTATTAAAAATTGTATAGGATTATTTTCCAGATTATATGTAAAATGTTAGATCCATTTAATGCAAATAAAAACTGATGTCATTTATGTTTTCATCAAACTATTGTAAATCTCACAATTCCATGCATTCATATTTGTATGTTAGTCTGGATGTATTTTCAACTTATTTTCATTCAGAGGTAATTCTATGATCACACTTCTTTAACTGGCCTTTCTCAGCTAATGAGTGTTGAGTCAAATAGTAATATGAAAGATCACTGTTTTTACTGTTATACAAGCTAGATCCTCTGTATTCATTTCATTTATGGGACATTGCAAAAATATCATACTCCACCAGTCTTGTATGAAAGGAGTATGCACATGGTCTGCTGTCATAATTTGGTCACTGTAATGGGGTGAAATGCATTCAAAAAGACCATTTGTACTGACTTTACTGGTTGTAACTGACCACAGTGGTGCAGTGATTAAGCTATCAGATTCATGGTTGGTAGATATTGAGATCAAATCTTAGTCCAGGCATAGGATTTTAAAAATAATATTGCAACTGGTTTCCCCATGAGGTTCTCTCTAGTCTACACATTTACAAATGTATCTACAAATATACATGCAACATCATTGTTATTCTGTATTCAAATTTATTTTTTCTTATTTCCAAATATTACTGTATTCCTGTCTTTAAAATATTGGTCTTTATATTGGGGTGGTCTTAGTAATGGGGTGATTGTAAGGTTGGGTTTTACCGTATTCATTATAATGATCTAACATTATTACTGTTACTTCCTGCACATGAACATGGATAGCTGTTATTTTGGAATTACTGAATTCTAAGCCAAGTTATTTGTTATGATTATGATCTTTATTACAATGATGTATGATTTTCATGTTGTTACTTACGGGACATACAGTCCGGGCTGAAGATCATTCTGGTAGTACTGAGGTCTACTGTGAAAATCTCTAGGACTGTATAGAGCTGTGGGCCAGCTGCTCAACAAAATATCCAAACAGCCACTTTATTACCTTATTTAGAACTACTCACAGTGCACTCTGTCCAAACCGGCATGTCTAATGCATAAACCAGTAAATATGTTTAAATTTGAATGTGTCTAATCCACAAATCTCTCTAAAGTAGGATATCTTTAATCTACAAATATGCCTAAGCCAGAATGATTTTTTTTTGGTCCTAAATGTGCTTTCAAATAATAAAATCTCCCTAATTTGGCATTCAATCTAATCCATTATCTGTCAATAATTCTAACAAGATATAAAAATGGTGTCTGCCAAAATTACTGAAATGCAGGAGATTGGCTGCTGGACTATACTAGTATCTAGTGCTTTCTGCTACATTTTGAAATTTTGATTTCTCATAAAAAGATTAATTACTTTGTTTCTATTCAGTTTATAAATGACTAAAACTAGTTTTACCAAATTTGACACTGTCCAAACCTGCATATTTTGATCCAATTTAGACAGAGTTTACTGTACTTATTCATTTAATTCAAAATTATAACTGTTAGTTACTATCTGACTACATAAAACAACAGCCTAACTGAAATTCTAGTCTATAAAAAGCACTTTATTTGCAAAGCCAATGGTGTCTGTGTGAGTCTTTTCCAATGTAAACACAAAATGAGAGCTGAGGAGTGAATTTTGGTGGATGCCAAGCTAGATTTCAAACTAAACAGTTGCCAACAACATGCATATCTGGTTAGTAACATTAAACAAAATGATCAAATTGTCAAACCAAACTGAGCGAAATAATTATTATATATATTTTATATTTTAGTTTAATAATATTAGACAATAAAAATCTATTACTGTTATTAGAATATGGTACCGCTATTTCCAGGAGACAACATTTGTTGTTTGAGTGACATGGCAGCTATCACCATGGTTGGTCTTACATGTAATTGGTAGCATACACAAATATAAATTAAAGTATTCTATATGGCATGACAGCAAATATTGAGATGTCATTGTTAAATCTGACTCCTGCATATTTCATTGTAACTAATAATTTCACTGAATTTTATTAGGATTGGTTTATTATTAAAACAAAAATAGATTAAAGCACATTAGCTGCATTTAAAGAAAAATCTAACATTGACCACAATAACCAAACCATACAAGGTCAGCTAACATACACCAAGCTCACTTTAATGGACAATGTTGATTTTGAAACGGGAGCACAAGGTACCACTGCCAAAATGGTCCAACAGAATAATCATGAGCTCTAAAATGAGGTGAACTTTTTATTAAAAGATGGACTGTGATGAATATTACTGATTATTTCGTAACCAAAATACATATAATGGAATATCTACTTTGTAAAAATTATAGATATGTTCTTATTATCCTTCACTCCATACCTATAACTCTATATAAATACTGGAAATGTTTCTGCAACCTTCTAAATCCAGCAATTATTTCTTAATTTCCTGTCCACAATATAATTCAATATTATGTGGAATGGTGTTCTACAAATCACTTTATTTCTTTTAAGTTGTAAGTGTTAATAAGATTATTAAAAAAATTATAATATTTAAAACTGTATATATTTAAAAATCATTTTGTTTTGTTTCTTCTTCTTTTCATTTATTTAATGTGTATATATTTAAGGCCAGCAGTGATGCTGACAGACACCATTTTGTTTAATTGACCTCTGGTACCATGCAGCTTCATCAAGAGTACATGTACGTATGTAATCAAAATTGCATGGGACATTATTTCCTTGGTCCAGGTGATGTATCATACCTTAGAGCTTGTTTTTCTGGTAGTGTATTTTAGCTGTTTTATGTTTTTACAATTTTAAAAGACATGTTTTGTTGACTTTTCTATTTTTCTGCTGGAGCAAACTGAAAAAGATGCCAATTAGAATCTCTTATGTAAATGCTAGTTTAGCCTTCAGGGTCTAGTCCTCATTGGGAATATGATGACCTGTTCACGTCGACATACTAGGTATCATATTATCATCAATTTTTTAATGGGCTCTTCAGAAAGATTATAAGTGAAATTATAAGTGAAATTATTCAATCAATGTAATTTCCCACTTTACATTTCAATTCTAAGTTTTAGTTGTTTTTTTTTTTCTTTTTTTTTCTTTTTGTTTTTTTGTTGTTTTTTTGTTATGCATTCTTTCATTGGTACATATATTTTGTTAGCAGGAAAACAGGAGCATTTTCTGATTTCCATTTATAGTGCTATTATAAGATGTACATGTATTATAGTGCAGAATTTTTTTAATGCATGTACTTACATTTATTTTGAATGTAAACATAATGCATTGTATTACACATCAAGATGTTCATGTGCATGTTAAATGCAGTCTATGGCATCTAAACTACTACTCTAAAGTAACAAATTCTATCAGTATTACAAATATTATTTTAAACAGTATAAAAATAATATTAATATTGTGACTAAAGTGAGCTAAAAAGTGATTGATGGTTTTAACAAAATAATTTTATCAACTCTAAAGAGTGATTTTATTTCCATACATAAAAAGAAAGGATCTTTAAGATGATGTATTACAAAAACACTTGTATTGGTGATATCTAATATTATACTCTGTGGAAATCAGATTTATCAGATTACAATAATGAAGAGAAACATTTCTGGATAAGAAGTGTATTACTATAGTTCATATAAATAATTTTAGAATAATTTGTATGATGATGTCTTATGTAAAACAAATTTAATACAACATGTATGTTATTATTATTTATTATGATAATGATACATAAAATTACAGGCTACTTTAACAAAAACAAATTTAGTTCACCATGCACTATGAACCACACCAATTTTTTTGTTTAAAACTACCTTAGTGAAAACCAGACAACAAAGTAATGTTAGTAGAAAATACATATATAATTGCACCTAGTGACCCACCCAAATTCAAAGTAACAACTATAAAAATATCAAGTATATTAAGTTTACAGATAATTATGTCTATATTAAAGTAGATTTATTGTCAAACTAGTAAAATAAATAATTTTACTGAAACTTTTGGTATATTATTAAGCCAAAACTATATTGCAATGCAGTGATAATTAAATATTAATTGAAATGTGAAAACCAGTGGGTCTTAGTTCATTTCTAAATTTATTAACTCACTACACATCAAATCAATACTACATGTACACTATTATAGCCAGGCCTAGAAAAATAATTCTATTATTAGTATATTGGACAGGTAACACAGACCTACATACTTTTTACCAGTGCTACATCACCTTTATTTAAACAGTCTATACAAAAGAAGTAAAGTCTATTTCCACAGTAAATGTTATATGTGTTTAAAACAAGACTAAGTATTGCATGGCTTTCAAGCAAGGGCGAAAATCCGTTCCTCAAAGTGGGGTTGGGGGTGGGTGGGGGCAGAACACACCCTCGTCCAAAAAGTTGGGGGACAGACCATCCCGCTGCCCCTCTCCTATCCCCCCACCATTATAGACCACTTGTGTACTTTGGTATTTTTGCGCTAAAACCACATGGTTTAAAGTGTTACATTGATACAATAAAGAGAAATACTGGTAAAGATTTATGCCCATGCTTTCAAGAACTACTTTCATCTAAGTGCCATCTTACTAACTATAAATATATAGATTATATCTACATGTATTTAGAAATAAGTGATCGATTCTTTTATGTTTACTCAGTAAAATATCTTTTCAATCAGTCAATCAATTTAGTTGCATAATTTATACCAGAATAGAACTACATTTAAATGTTGATTCCACAATGAAGCAAGAAGGTCTGATAACTGCTAACATCCATTATCACTTCCTATAAACTTGACTCTTTTTTTTTTTTTTTTTTTTTTTTACAATATTCATAACCTGGTCCAATCAATTTAGTTGTTCAGCCATAACAAGATGGCTGCCAACAATAGCTGATATGTAATGCACATAACCAGAATTTTGTGAGTTGAAAAGTGTCAAAAAATATTATTATCATTACAGGTAGCTAAAAGGAATGTTATAATTGTAACAAAGTTTATTTTTGAAAAGTGGATTCTTTACTTTGCAGAGCAAATATGCAGGTAAGTGGAAAGCCTGCTAAATTTAACAATGAAATATACAAACCTATGTATGTATCACATTTAACACAAATACAACATTTATAGACACGTATCTACTGGCTTTCATATTACATTATAGTTATTTCATTTAGTATCATATTATGTATACCTTGCTATTGATTTGTGTGAGTATATACATGTATGTATTTAAAAAAGATAAAAGTGTTAAAATGTTTAACCAATGTTTATTTTTGTGCCTGGAAGAGGGGACGTATTGTTAAATAGATATTAAATATTATTGCATTATATATTTACATGTGAAAGTCCAATTGTGGATAGTACAATAAGATATTATAAGCATTCTAATGTCAACATTCTATAAATATTTATTGAATTCTTATCAAAAACATATACAATATAGTGAACAAAAGAAAAGTTTTGACATGTCTATAACTATTCCTAAAATATTGTGATGGTGCAAATATTTATATAAACAAGAATGTGACACACAAAAGAAAAAGTTGAAATTCATTATGTTATAAATAGCTGGCTAGAGACACAGCAAGAGGCAAGATATCTGATAGATATATATATCTGATACAAATATTAAAAGTAGCTTTAACTAAGGGTAGAAATAAGCTATTATGAATGTGTGATTGCTCACCTCTCTTCTGATGTTTGTTTTATGGCAGTTCCAATAAAAGACAGCAACTTTTCATAGTTCACTTGATGAGGTTCTTGGCTAGAAATAAATTGTGATGCTGAAAGTCTCAACAAGTCGGGAGACAAATTAATCTGAAAAGAAAACAAATGACTTTTAAATGTATGCTAGTGTTTGTTTACAGCACACAAACTGAACATGATAATTATCAGGGTTTCATTTTATTTTCTGAAATGAATGTCTGGAGGATTCATCTGTTTGTTTTCTAGGGGTTCTAACAAAAACACATGGCCTCAAAACCAGCCAAGTAGAAGAAAACAAGTAATAAATATGTTACATTAAATAAAAAACAAATTTTAAAATGAACACATTCAGTCTTAGTAAAACTGGTAATAGACCTGGTCCAGAAGAGAAGAAATGTAGATCCCCATTTCAAACTGCTCATTAAGTATTTTTGTAATTGGTGCTAAATACCAGGGGAAGTAGGACCCTCAAAATTGTAGGCCCATGTCAACTGGCTCAACTTACCACCCTTTGTCTTGACCTGGCCTTAGTTTTATCTTTATTTTACAATTAATAAAGGAATTCTTATTTCTGTTGCACTGAAAAATTTGCCAATCTGTTTTTTATGATGGAAAATGTATATAATTATACAAATTTACTTGGGACACACTATTTCCTTGGTCCAGTTGTTGTCTCATACCTTAGAGCTTGTTAGAGCATACTCCATGTGTTTGTAGTCACACCAGCCAGCCAAGGGTTTGTCGAACTCCGACATGATGAGGTAAGCCTGCTTCAGCTGCTCCATGTCTGTTCCTCTCAATTCACTACCAATCTGCTGCAGAACCGTCACCTCCTCCTCGGGGGTCAACGATATCGGCTGCACTGATATTGGCTGCTGAGATAAATAACTATCACTTGCTATTGGGTTTCCATTGTACATATAATTATCCTCGACCCTTCTGTTTGAAGGTTCTTCTAAACGTTGTGTTCCTGCACCGTTCCTCGACCAAAGTGGAACATTCCTTGGACTTGCATCTGCAGGATAGTTTTGTCTTGCATCATAAGAATTGCGTATATTGGTGTCTCTGTTCTGGTCCACATGAACCTGATTTGAACGAGCCTGCTGCTGCAGCATTGTTCCGGGCTCTGGCTCAAAAACTGTAGATGTATGGTTTTTGTAGCGGTTTTGTTCAATTGGTTGAAGAACTGAATATCTATGTGCTAAGTCCTTTGAATCTGGTCGCTTTGATGCAAGTAATGTTGGTTTTCCAGTTGCTTGAGTTACTGAATAATCCTGAAAAATATATTCATTATTATATTAGTGGTTCTGAAAATGACTAGAAAAGATGTATTAGTTAACTGTCACCCTAGAATTACATTGTTGTAACTTTATAAGTTTTATGTATAAGATAGAACTTTGTAATTCAAGGCTCACAATTTTAATTTTTTGATATTCACAAGGCAGCTGTAGCAAGTTTGTTAATTGATTCAATGGGACTTTTGTTTTATTTTGCAGGTACATGTATCTGTATTAAAAGGTTTCCTGCCACCCATTCATCAGATAGCCAAATCAGGAGATCAAGTATCATCTGGAAAAAGGAATTGACAACAAAACTGTCATAATAATTAATAATATTTCTGCTTTTTGTAGCTTAATTAGCTACATATTAACATGACTAAAATGAATTTGAAACTACAAATAGAATATACAAGTAATTTTGTCGGATGATTAACTGTACTTTAATTAAGAATCTGAGGAAACAGAATTAACCTCAAATTCTGTCAACCTATAAATGATCAAAGGAAGATAGGAAAATAGAGATGTATTTATATTAATATTAAATTAAAAAGCATAAACAATTTTTTTTAAAAGTGTAATCAAATGAATTGTGTCTATTCCAGATATCCATCCAAACTATTAATTTTATAGATTAAAACTGTTTAACATAATTAGAAATGTTTTATATAACCAACTGTAAACAAATGTTATATTCTAATCCAGGTTTTCAGTAAGTTTTAATCAAACAGGCTTTATATTGTTAGGATGAAATGTTTAGTCGGAATAGCAATGTCAGGATAAAAAGCATGCCTCAAAGTGCTAGATAGTAAAATTGAAATGTGCTCAAAACTGGATTTGATGCTGGTATTGTCAGAGTGTACTGAATCCTATTGGAAATAATGTTCTGCATGAATAAATCATCAAAGATATAAAGTATTAAAGAAATATTATTCTAGGCATGAGATACCTGCTAGTTTTAATCAGGGACCCAAAATAGTTTTTCAAATAAAATTATATTCCACAAAAATAATATATGCATGGTACATGCATATGTAATTGACAAGATAAGGCCAAAATACAAATGTGTATTGGAACCAAACAATGATTGGTTATAATGACTGAGTATACACTTTTCATATTTAACAATGTAGCGAGTGTTTCTGCACTCACCTTTCGACATTTTATTTTTGCCGTGAAAATGACAAAACTCCTCATATTTTGAAATGTTTTGCTATGAATGATTTTCAGCTGAGCAATTTATTTGCTCTTTTCTATTTGCAGAGGACTGGTATAAAAATAGTTCTGATTAAGATTTTAACAACATCAGTATTTTGTGATCTTATGTCTGCAGTATGAGCTGAATAGAACTGCTTACAGAGGAACCTGTAATTAACGTTCTTAAATATGTCTCTTATAAAATATTTGGTAAGATGGTTTGCTAATTTGAAAAATCAGAAATATGTTTATATTTCCACATTTTACCCACATTACCTATAGTTCTTGACGTCTCTTACATTCTACCAGAATAATGATATAATTATGCATGTTAAACATTTTTTAATAATAGATGAGAAAAAAGTAGGGATTAGCAATTGTTGTATCACACAATATTAGAATAGACTTGTATAAATCACATTAAAAAAAACAAATACAAGAAAAATATGAATGAACAAAGTTGTTCATTTCTTTCACATGAAGTTATAAAATTTTACATATTATCAAGCAGAACTATGCTTAATATGGACAGTTCACAATCTGTATTAGATCAAGACACACAACACTGGGTTTTATGACATGTTGCTAGACTCCAATATTTAGCACCATTCTCCAACTACTGTCAATTTTTATACCCAATTTTGGAGTAAATATTCCTAATGTGTAAAAAATTTGCTGTTTCATTTAAAAAAAATATATAGACATATTTATAAATAAATTAGCATTCACCCAGTATTTCATCACAAGATACTTTCTAGTGCTACTCATCCAATTAATTAATTCTAAATTAGCTTAATAAGATTATTTTTCAATCAAACTGAAAATTCCCAATTTTTGGTAAAATGACACTAAAATTCCCAAAGTCAAAGCCATGGGCATCATCTCAAATTTCAGAAATAAAACTCTGCAGAAAGTGTTAGTGACACGGCAATGTGGTATTTGGGTTACCTCACTTGTAGGTGGTGGACTGGGGACATGAACAACATCTCAAACTGTTCAGTGGAGAAAGGAAAGGAATGCATAATTAACAGTGTAATCAATACATAGTCTGCAGATGCCTAAAATATAATTTTGGGAAATGAATTTTTAATTTATCTGTTTGCGTTACTGTATATTTTAAATCTCACTAGATATTCTTAACAACATTGTAATCAATACATAGTCTGCAGTATGAGAGAAGAAGTTGTTTTGACAATGTGCCAAAAATATCATTTTGGGCAAAGGAATGTTTCATTTATCTGTTTGCATTACTGTACATTTTGAACATTACTAAATATTCTTACTAAATTGACTAACCCTTAAAGAATTTTATATCAATTATTATGTTAATGCTCACTGTTAGTGAAGAGCAATCCAGATTATTTTAATAGATTCCCAGACTGAGTTCTGATCTATATGTGCTTAGATGTCTTGGGTGGTGTCTCTATGTATACAAATATATTGGCATAGAACTTTTATTGAATACTTTATGGGTAAGCAGAGTGTAAGGTGTGAAATTAATTAGATATAGCCCTGCTTTGTAATACTGAATTACAACTGCTTTTGTCATACAAATTACTGACAAATGAAAATAAAACTGGTAATTCATTTTAAAATTTTAATGAGTTATCAAATACATTTATGTGTTGCTTTAAATATTTATGGGTAAGAAAATGTAAGGTGTAACATTAATTAGATATAGCCCTGCTTTGTGGATACTGAATTACTATAGTGTTTGTCATACAAATTATTGACAAATAAATAAAAAAAAGTTAATTCATTTTGAAATTTTAATTAGTTACGTAATACATTTTTTTTTCACAAATACTTGAAAACTATCCAAGGTCTAAACATAGCATTAATTTCACTAAATAGAACTTACATATTTTATAATGTCTGCTTAAGATTGTGTGTACTAGTACCAGGGATTTATCCAGGATTTTTCATCAGGGTCCTACATGTATGGCTGAAGGGATTGGGATTTTAGCATGATTTTAGTCATAATTGGGAAGGTTTTTCTCAAACCACTGAATTTATGTAATATTATATTTATTAACCAATTTGGGAAGTTTTAGTCCAGAAATTGGGAATTTTCAGTGCCATTTGCCTTCAGGAAGGGACTATACGTATGTTCGATACTGTATAAAGGCTGAATAAATCCCTCAGCACTGGGAATCAAATGGTATTACCGGTATGTAATCTATCTTTGGTAAAATATCAACCACTCTGGCAAAACAAGGCACTTTTTGTACAAAAGCAAGAAAAATAAATATGGATCCATTTTGTCAAAATTAATTTATAAATTGCACAAATATATAAACAAATCTCATTTACTAATACTAAGGTACTTTTATTTACGAAAAAAAGAAAAAAAACCCATTAAAATGTATATTTGAAGAAATTTTTTCCATTATTCTCATGTGAAATGAACAAGCATATTCAAATACTCTCATTAAGTTGCACATTTTGTTTCATTAGATGAACAAAGGTGCATTAAAGACAAAAAGACATCCTTATTGACAACAAAACTCAAGCACTGCTAAATATGATAATTATGTTTCAAGATTGACTTATTTTTTAGCCATACCACCACCCCCCCCCTCCCAATAACCAGCCTGGAAATAAGTGCTCGGTCACGGATATTGTCCAGTATAAAATTGTCATTTGTCAAGCTTTGACAGTCACGAACTCAGTTGTTTTTGTGTGTAATTAGTTCGATGCTGTACGTTTAAAATGCATATTTTAGGGAGTTTCAAGATCATAGACTTGCTTAAATAAATTAAGCCTAGCGGTAACTGAACAGTCGCAACTGCATTTACCAGGTAAATCTATTAATAGACCCGATCAAGCCCGATGGCTATAAATAATACTTTGAACTCCCCGAATCCATAATTGGCCGACGTATTCCGAATGACCTAAATAACCTGCGAATGACCTAAATAACCGGCAACATTAGCTTGAAATTGCCAAAACTTTTGAGGATTTTATTTTTTCATCCACCTGTCTTTTCCCCCATCAGTGTCATTAAATGATATCGGTTGATAATATAGAATTAGCAGTGTAAATGGGATTTGGATATGCTACTAAAATGTAGCATGCTGATGTCACATGATTGGTCATGAATGCAAGACATTGAACAAAATTGCAAAGTTTTTCAACAAAACCGTAGCCTCCCAGTACTTGTAGTTCTGTTGATACCTCATATTCAACCCTTCCGACTTTTGCGAAAAAGCTTGTTAGAACACAACGTTCCAGTACCTGCGACTGAGCTTTCATTTTACATTTTTGCGAGGAACTGTTTTCGTGACCACATCCCCCATTGGCCCAATAATAAAAAAAGGAACATACATGTATAACTGAAATCCGCGTTTGTACGAAATGTCGATAACTTTTTGAATGTATTACGAATTTACAGTATGGCATTCATAGCCAAACCGGAAATAAGTTCACGTGTATTTGAATTCGCGGCACTATCTGCATGTGCAATTTTTGCGGTACATTTTATTCGCGCATTATATTTTTGCGTATACGGAGTACTTTGCTGAAATGGCTAAGTGACGATTTGATACAAACAAATGCATCCATTTGGTTGAAACATGAAGAAAATTCGAAAGTTGAAGTATCTGTGAGGAGGTGTGCAATAAAAAACCCACTTTATTCTTTAAAACTAATATTTATTTATTTCAATATTATATTTAATAAATTTCAATTTAATTTGGTGACAGGTACGTTTTTGACCAGCACAAATTGACTGACATTGGACATTTTGACAGGCATGTCGCAAACAATTATTTCCAGGCTTGCAATAGGTTTTGCCTATTAGACCTGCACTCATGGAAACACTGTTTGACAAAAACACCAGATCTATAATACTTACATAATCATGAAATGCTTTAGCTTCACTAGAATGATCGCATGTCTCTCTTCTTTCAGGTGCTGCACAGTACAAATCCCAAAACACACTGCAACAGAACAACACAGAGTTAACAAGATCAATATGCAGTGAGTTGTCAATAACATAAACAAATGCGCTATTTACCCCAGTATTTAAGATGGCAATATATATTTACATTAAAACAAGAGAGAAGTTATTTCTTACTCCTAAAATGTTTTCTCAAAATATATCTATAATTTCCCAATTTTAAATCAAAATATATTTTAAAATCCTTGACTCCGTGCTGTGTCCCAAAGTAGCAGCACTACAACAAAAATACTGATTTTATACATTAGGTATTCCCACTGGAACTTGGCATTAATTATACATCCAAGAAAGCCTGGGCCATGGTGAATTTAATGCTTTTTACTTGTATTCAGGGTACCGGCACTCAAAATATCCGCCCATGACATACAACCATCCATTACTAAAAAGTGCATTCAAACATCTACTAAATAAAATTGTTACTGTATGTAACAATCCTCATTCATAATATAGACGCTGACCAACTTGATACACGAATTGGGTTAGTTTCTTCGTTTACATTGTGAATTCTGATACTAATACAACGTCAACTCTGATTGGCTGAAGCAGAATCCAAACAAACAATGAAAAGCGAGGACACATTTAACCTTGGAACATCACAAGCAGACTCAAACAACTATCAATAATAACCACCAGTCATTTCATCCTGGGCAGAACCCTGTTGTATTATAAAGTGGTTCAGACCCATTCTTCAAAAATTATAGCCTTAAAATTAAAAGTCCTTAAGTTTGCTTAAACTGGCAGGATTACGTCTGGTAAAATAAAATGACTAAACCATCAATGAATTTGTTAACTAAAATGATTCTTAGCACTGCAGGTAAAATGACATACAGGAATGTTTAACGACACCCCAATATACCAATTAATTAGTGACTACAATCCTTCAAATTGCCTGTGACAATCAGCAATGCTGCAGAGTTTATCATTTTCTGAGGCAATTTTTTCAAAAAAATGTCAAGTTGTATTTTTTCTTATTGTAAAAAAATAAAGTATACTTTACGCTAAAATGACCATGGACACTATTTCACCATGGCATTTATTTTGCTGTGGACATTTTCTTAATTGCAGGGGTTGTGACTATTGGGCTGCCATTTAGTATTTGAAACAAATAGCTACAGAAGAAACCTGCTGCTACCACAGAGGCAGGAATTAAGAAATATTTTCTATCTTCTATCCATCAATGATGCAGAGGTTGAAATTGAATGTTTGGGGGCACAGCAATGACACTGGTTGGCATAACAGCAAAAGTAAATGTTATTTATAGGGCATGACAGCAAACGATTTAAGAATTGTCATGATATCTGACCCCTACATCATGCTCAAACTTTAATAATGAATGATACAAATGTGTTTGTAAAAGAAAAGAAACCCATGCATATCTGTCTGGCCATTATAAATCCTCAAATCTGATGTGATCTATGCTAATAATCTAACCATTACATTTCACATTTGTAAAATCCATTTTGTACAGATTGTCTCACCACAATTAGAAAATATTAGATCAGAAATTCCACATCCCCCCCCCCTTCGTAACTTTCAACCGATTTTGTTCAGTGTTCCGCTTCATACTAAAATTGAGCACATGGTTGGTTTTCACTCTATTGTCGAAAACAAGCAAATGTCGATCTAATAATCAAATAATAGAAAACTCTGTTAAATACTTTAATAATAAAATATTAGATTATTATATAAAATGTGTTTTACCAATAGTAATGATATAGAGAGCTTTCGTGTGTAGGCTAGGTCGTATGGCACAGTTCATTTCTGGAATATGGGGGTGCAATTAGAAAATGTACACGTGTGTTTCACCATTCTTCAAATATTATTTAACTATCATTAACGTTAATGATAATAAAATTTTAATTGTATACAAATATTATTTAAAATGCACGAAGTCAGCTGATTATAATTTGTTTGTGCTATATCTGGTAATAAACTTTAGCCTAAGCCCCACTATTAGAAATGGAATGCTCGAAGCATGTTGTCACTTACCACCTAATTTCGATATTCGCAGGTGTTTAGAATAAACATGAAAATTATACTTTCTTTGTGTTTATTTATATTTTATTTACTGTCTACAATGAAAATGACAAAACACATAATTAAAGAATAGTGTTTAATGTCAAAGCGTACAAGTAATTAATTAAACAATTGGCCTGATGATGAGTGTTTTCACTGTGATCTGCCTTAATAAAATTTAATTGGAATTAATTACCAGTGTCCATCCAAATGATACACCACACAAATAAATCAGTGATTATAAGAGGTTACTATCAACATATTTGACATAAAGTCATTAAAAGTATATAACGACATTAACAATATTTTTTATTTACACTCGATTCACGTAAATTATGGGGAAATGAAAGATGAATAATTATGATTCTGTTCATGCACCAGAAATAGGCCATTTTAGTGACCAGCTATTGTAACCGGAGATTGCCGAGAACAGTGTTTTGATTTTAGATCATGCTTTAAAAGATGGGTCGGGTTTTTAAGACTTGGTTCACAGCCTTATAGCCGAATATACAATGTATACTGCTAACAAAATATAAGCAATATTCAATGCAAGAACGCTGAACATTAATAATAATTTAAGCAAATTAAGGATTGAAATATGTTGTTCAAAGGGGACGTTTGTGTCTTAATTGTTATTGTTATAAATGTATTTAAACCATCTCTTGATTGCTCATTTATTTAGGGTTTTTTTGAGGGTGGGTCATGGCCATCCCCTTTATTTTTTGGCCGGGGAGAACACTGAATAGTGATGTCATATTTAACAAGATACAATGTCCTAATGTGAACTTTCTCCATGTTACCTTTAACAAGATACATTGTCTGACTGTGAACTTTCTCTATGTTACCTTTAACAAGATACATTGACCTACTCTGTACTTTCTCCATGTCACCTTTAACAAGATACATTGTCCTACTGTGAACTTTCTCCATGTTACCTTTAACAAGATACATTGACCTACTGTGTACTTTCTCCATGTTACCTTTAACAAGATACATTGACCTACTGTGAACTTTCACCAAGTTACCTTTAACAAGATACATTGACCTACTGTATACTTTCTCCATGTTACCTTTAACAAGATACATTGACATACTGTGAACTTTCTCCATGTTACCTTTAACAAGATACATTGACCTACTGTGTACTTTCTCCATGTTACCTTTAACA
>JAULBS010087365.1:0-18003 GCA_032355785.1 Symmetromphalus regularis | reverse complement strand
TAGCAGCAGTAGCAGTAGTAGCAGCAGTAGCAGCAGCAGCAGCAGCAGCAGCAGTAGCAGTAGCAGTAGTAGCAGTAGCAGTAGCAGTAGCAGCAGCAGCAGTAGCAGTAGTAGCAGCAGCAGTAGCAGTAGTAGCAGTAGCAGTAGCAGTAGCAGTAGCAGTAGCAGCAGTAGCAGTAGCAGCAGCAGCAGTAGCAGTAGCAGTAGCAGCAGCAGCAGTAGCAGCAGCAGCAGCAGTAGCAGTAGCAGCAGCAGTAGCAGCAGTAGCAGTAGTAGCAGCAGCAGCAGGATTAGTAGTAGTAGTAATAGTAGCAGTAGTAGTAGTAGTAAATGAAGAGAAGACATTGCATCATTAATAACGTTACTCACTTGAAACGGAATGAATGATAAGATATATTTTTAATTAACTGAAATAATATATTGGAATTTTGCAGACATTCCCTATAGAAATGGCTGTTTTTCTACGAGAATACGGAACTGGATTGTACAGAGTGGATGTATACTACATCGCCAAAATATTAGCAGAGGTATTTTTGTTGTAATATTTTCTTGTTGGAAAAGCAAGATTAATAGTTTTTTTTTAAAACGCTAAAAATATGTTTAATATTCCACCTTTGATAATTTTGCAAAAACGTACTGACAGAACTGACATTAATTTTCTGCACGATCAAATTTGGTAATTGGTTTAAAAACGTAATTTACTATTATACTCCGTAAAAATAAATCCCACCAATTTGATTTAACGAAATCCCGTACAGATATAATCCTTGACACTTATAAACGTAAAACAATACACTGGAGTATTGGACGTGTATACAATTTTTTTTTTTTATAATACTGCATTTTGTTGTAACTAAATTCCTCAATAATTTGATTTTCTTAGATTAGATCACAACGCAGAATTTGGCACCACACTTTGAAACTGTCTTCATTGCTCTCTTCAATCTAGTTAACATCAGTTAACACATCTATTCAAATACAATTGTTCAGTTAGCAGCCCCCTGCCCCGATCTCCTCATTTGATAACTATATATTCTTTCCTAGAGTATAGTTGTTTTAGTAGCTTGGCAAAGACGGTAAAACAAACAATAAATGTCCGATACAAGCCCGTGGCCATGGGTGGTTCGTAGAGCTCGAACGAACCTCCCCCCCTTTTTTTTTTTTTTGAAGTGCCCTTTCAAACTAGGCTAGAGCCATTCAGCATTTTGAAAAAGTTTTGGTTGACATATTTTGACAAATTACAGTATTGTACAAAATCCAAAGTGATGCAAGACATTTTTGTTCATTGTTGCGTGCATCCCTTTGGAGTTTATATCATACTAGGATTATTGGTGCATGACCCATGGTTTTTCTCTATTGTTATTACAAAATCTCAACTAACTGCCTGTTTTTTTATATATTTATTGGCCTATGAAATCAATTAAATAAGGCCTGTAATTGTCAGAAATACTTGGGTTTCAAGGGGACTTAGCCCCCTTAACTCCCCCTTTTGATCTGGACCACAGCGAGAGCCCTAGGCAGCCCCCAGCAAAGTGTTGCTAGCTACGCTCGCAAGTGCCCTTTTAATACCAACAAGAACCACCCTTCAAAAATCCTGGCTACGAGCTTTGCGATATATGATAATTATCATACATTTTTAACATTCCCCTAACCTACCTCGATTGTTTATGGAAAATTAGAAGACCTTAATAATAAATTATTATAAACCCATTGGCGTAGCTAGGATTTTGTATTGGGGGGTAGAGGATAGCTTCACAATAAGGACTAATAGATTGTAAGACGGGCAAATATAAAAGGTGATGAGGAAAGGCGGGATTCGAGTCACTGTCCCCATGCATCCCCAATCCCCTATAGCTATCCCTGTGTGTAAGCCCTTAGACCTTTCTCTTTACATGGTTTATGGATGTTTCATCTAAACTTCTGTCTTTTCAGCTTCCCAGTTTTATTGTGTTTCCAAGTGCATACAGCTTGGTCTCTTACTGGTTGATTGGTAAGATAGTGTTTATTCTTTTCATTTTTTCATAGAGAGATTCACCAGACGTTCTTCTAGATAAAAACTGCTAGGGAAAAAGGTGAACCAGACTCTCTAGTTCTAGGGAGCTCTTGGAAGTCTGCCCCCTCCCCCCCCCCCCCTCTTTGCTTGCCAGTTTTTATCTTTTCTCATCATAATTAGATCATATGTTGAACCCCATTAACGTAACACTTGTTTCGTCTTTCAAACTTCTTGGATGTGTTGCTGTTTACATAATGGTTCCCTTATTATGAAGTGAATTTTGTTCTGAGTATGTAAAACATTATTATTATTATTATTATTATTATTGATGTCATTGTTATTATTGGCGTCATTTTTATTATTATTGTTATTATTAATTTTTTTATTATTGTTATTGGCATCATTTTTATTATTATTATTATTATTATTAATATTATTATTGTTATTATTATTATTATTATTAATTACCACTTTAAAATGAAAGCAGTGTCAGTGGTATCAGTACTAGTTGAATATTTAGTTTTTAATATATTTTTATCTCTTTATACAGCTTTATTTCTATATTTTGATTGTACCAGCCACTGTCGACATTTGTTTTCATATTTTGATTGGATAAATGTTGTACCAGCCACTGTGGAGCTTTTTTTTCATATTTTGATTGGATAAATATTGTACCAGCCACAGTGGAACTTTGTTTTCATATTTTGATTGGATAAATGTTGTACCAATCAATGTGGAGCTTTATTTCTATATTTTGATTGGATAAATGTTGTACCAGCCTACGTGGAGCTTTATTTTCATATTTTGATTGATAAATGTTATACCAGCCTACTTGGAGCTTTATTTCTATATTTTGATTGGATAAATGTTGTATCAGCCACTGTGGAGTTTTATTTTCATATTTTGATTGGATAAATGTTGTACCAGCCACTATGGAGCTGTGGTTAAGCTTTCGGGCTCATAGAACCTTAAGAGCCGGGAGGGGCTAGGTTGAGCCCCAACCCATCTTTTTCGCAACTTTTTAATATGGTTTAAAATATCTCAGGTAATAAGCTAAAAACACGCCACAATCTCTTTAAAAGGAGTTAATATTTTAAAATGTTCCTTGTAGGGCATCCCGTTAACGGTGGGCACGGTTTCGCAAAAAACATTTTTACACCCATAAAATTCAACCCCGCTTTGATAAACCGTCCTACGTTACAGAAATATGGGATTTTTATTATCGATACTGAGTCCAACCCAGAGTGAAGTCTTCGTAAGGCACCGACCAGTCGTGGTATGTGCTGTCCTGTCTGTGGGGAAAAGCATATAAAAGATCCCTTGCTGCTAATAGGAAAGAGTTGCCTTTGTGCCTGTAGCGGATTTCCTCTAAATACCATGAGTCGCAAAACACCATAATAATTATGTGAGACACCTAGTAACACGCTGAGTCAACAACGTGCTGATGCGTCAACAAACAACCGATCATTTTCTTTGTATACATTTTGTATGAATCAATAACCAGTTTTAAAATATGTTGTTTTCGATGGGTTCGACCGACCCCCCACCCCGCCACGTGAAATTGGCTTTTACAATTTAATATATCTGACATTGATATCTGACATTATTATATTTACTGAACATAGAAATATATGCCCAATATTTGAACCTGAAATCAAGCTAAAATACATAAAACATAAGCCCCTATTGTAAGATTTTCGCAAACATGGTAACGCTTGACTTCACACAAACGTCGAAGCCCCCTTTTTAAAATCCTATGTACGCCCATGTACGACTCCTTGGTATAGGATTTCAAACCAATGATTAGCTAGTACTTTTATTTCTGACTATAGACTTCGAGATACAAGAATCCCAGGGATAGCTTATAAATTATTATTATTATTATTTTAATGACACCACTAAAGTGCATTGGTCTATCAATCATCGGCTTTTGGATGTCAGACATTAGTTAATTTTTAAAAGAAAATTAAGATATAATGAGGAAAACGAAATCGGGTGGAGGCATGGGCAAAAAGGGATGTCTGGTCACTTTTAGTGTAAAAATAAGTTTAAACTATTATAAACACCAAGATAGTACCCAACACATTAGATATAGTGAAATGGATATTACTAATAAGAAATCAGAGTAATGTGTACATTTAGAAACAAAGATGCTGTTGTTCACGTAAATACGTAATATTATCTAGCGATTTAGTGTCAGTGCCTTTAAATAACAACTTAAACCTCTTGGTTGAAGATTCAGTATAAGGAATGTGTGTACTAATGTCATAAGTTAATGTTCAATACATTTGCTGATGTAGGGAGCTAAGGGACGATCAAGTGTGGTTACACAAGATTTTTAATACATCAATACGTCTTTCATACCATCCCCAACAGCAAGAATAAAACAAATTTTTTTTAATTCTCAACCCCAGATCACACTATCCAAAATCTTGGCTACGTCATTTATAACCGTCACAACCCGCCTCTCTCCCAATCTGTAGCTCCCACTGACATATTTCTCATTTACTAATGTTTCATTCACGTTTTGGTCACAAGGTTTGACTATGTGTCCATAGCTATTTGAAGACCAGTTTTTGCCACTGGCAGCATACTTGAACAGTTTTCTGTTATCACACTGTTGTCCCTGTCTTAGACTTTCCGCAGTTCTTGGTCATGTTTGACTGTGTAGTCACTTCTTGTTCAACATCGTGCTGCATGATGCTGCTGTGTGTAACGTTGTCGTCGTTGCGTCACTGTGCTGTCGTCATAGTGGGAGACTCGTTTGCAATTTCTGTGTTCTCCTGCTGGACGGTGTCGAGGTGCTCTGTGAAGGAAAACAGTCTATTAGTAAAAATAACAAACACGATATACTATCTGTAATCAAATTAGGGATAACTTTGGATCACATTTGGGATACCTCTGGATAAGGAATACAAATAGAGCCCGTTATTATTAAAACTCAAAATCTAAACATTTACAGTACGACAAGGCGTTACAAATAGTTGAATATTGAATCGAGTTCAGACTTTATACATTGTTCACGGATACAGCACACAGTAGGTTACTTTCAATTGAGATCCATTCAATTCTTGACTGTTTTGTCAAATATCTCTTTCACTATGTTGTACAATGAAAGTTGTTTAATTTATCACTTAATTTCTCTTCATATATTTCACATCTTGTTAAAGGAGAATAGTTGTGCTTTTTTTTATTAGATAACGAGAAGAAATGTCTGAAGTACTGACAGTCTAAAAACTGACTTTATGATATTTGAAGCCATAAATGATTAGTAAAAATAATGGCTTGGAAAATTCCTGGGGACAACTTCCCATTGGTTCCACTGGTTATAGCCCTGTATTCAGGACAGTGGGCATTCCCTATAACCAGGACTAACTGTATGAGTAGTGTTCACGTTATAACATGTATGTAATATCTATGTACTGTGTTGAAGTTTTCATCTTCAGTCAGGTAGATTACCTTTATGAGGTTAATGCATTCAAAGAAGCATGCATACACAATTTGTTATTCGTGCAGGTGAGTACAGTCTACATATACCCACTTTGGATTTGGAATAAAATCTTTGAGTAACAAATAAACTAAACCAAAAAAAAGAAAGTATGCTTCTATTTCATAAACGAGATGACATTCATAGCAGAAATTATGGAATTAGATAACCACGCCATTTACAAAGGTGTGTGTGTGTGTGTGTGTGTGTGTGTGTGTGTGTGCAGTAACATAACAAGTTGTCCACGTGTTTTCTACCAATGGACATTACTGTGATTACCCCATGAAACAAACATATTTCAACATGTATACTTTCGTTTTTGGTTGAATGTACATGTATTAAATAACCGACAGTATGAACACGTGGTATGCGGAAATAATCCAACAGAACTAGTTTGCAAAGGGTTTTAAGATCATCATCTAATTTATGAGATTAATAACCAAGTTCATGTTCATACACGCTGTCTTGAGGCTGAATTAGAAATATTTGTGTCAAATCTATACTTTATCCTTGAGGCTTAAAATATATATTGAAGCTAATTGAATAAGTGACGTTTATTGACAGTACGCCAGAATATTAAATACATTTCAGTGATGGATCCAGAAAATCCATTTGGGGGAGATCCCAATAATACGAAGCCGATTTTTCGGAT
Organism: Symmetromphalus regularis; assembly: GCA_032355785.1. Classification (NCBI taxonomy): domain Eukaryota; kingdom Metazoa; phylum Mollusca; class Gastropoda; order Neomphalida; family Neomphalidae; genus Symmetromphalus; species Symmetromphalus regularis. The sequence goes on along the minus strand of JAULBS010087365.1, from coordinate 11,871 downwards.
TCTTTAACGTTAAATAATAATAATAATAATTTTTATTTTATTTTAATCGCACAATTTAAAGGTCCCCCTAGATCCGCCACTGCATTCATTTCATTTTATTTCAGCAAGACCAACATTCATCTGCTTCTAGCTAGCATACATTTCCATAACGGTAAAAAATCATAGGGAAAAGCAAAAACTTACCCGAAACGCCAGAATACAATATCTCATTAATTGTAATGAAAGAAATGACAAAAACAGACAATATATAAGTATATAACGTACTTAGAACATCCCAGACACGTTAGTCTCTCATTCCCTTCAGAAAGAAAAAAAACAAGCAATAAAGGAAATATACAAGAACGATCTTGTTCGTAACACGCCGACAAGTTGTCAGGTTCTGAATGGGTAATTAAGATTTCACGTAACACATACAACTTATGGCAGTTTAAACATGAGAAGGTTGTTGGTTAAGTCAAATGCATCATTTGCGGCTCAACGGTTCGCGCAATGTATTATGCAGTTAGCACCAACTGACTCTTTATGAATGACATACAGTTTAAGTTTGTTAACTGGAAAGCAATACTTTAACGAATAACTCCATTGTAAACCGTCGCTACCATATCATATTGGTAAGAATTGGTTGGTTGATTGTATTTATTTTCGTGCTTATATCCAATTAAGGTTCAAGAACGCTGTCCTGGACACACAACACACGTTCCTGTGTCCAGGACAGAGGTTAGTGTTAGTAGGAGACACGAAACCCGCTGCTTTTTTTTATAAACAGCAAGAGATCTTTTATATGCACTATCCCACAGACAGGATAGCACATACCACGACCTTTGTTAAACCAGTTTTGGACCACTGGTCGGTGAAAGTGGTATATACCTACCCACTGAGCCTTGCGGAACACTCACTCTAGGTTGGAGCCGATACTGAGATTAAAAATCCCGTGATCTCAGTACTTAACAGTCACAAGACCGATAGCTTAACCACTGCGCTACGGAGACCGATAAGGTAAGAACTGATTAAAAGGGATCTTTTATGCGCCCTTTTCTTCAGATAAGAACACATACCACGGCCTTTGATATACAGTTGTAGGCCACTTTTTGGGACGGAGAAAAAAAGTAAGTCCACTGACCAGGTTCGATCCTACGATCAATGCAACTCAGGTGAACCAAATAATGCCCCTATCTAAATAACGTTTGCTGGACTGTTCTCACCTGTAGCCAGTTAATAAAAACATGTATCAATTAATGAAGGTTTGGTTGTATCCTTTTAGTTACCCTCACTACTCATTTTAGTTATTTTACTCAATTTTAAAGATTGTAATTTGTAGTTACTATTTAATATTTATAATTTAGTTATTAAACTGTACATGTATATAATTTAATATTATGTAAATATGCGTTTTAAACTGATTTAAAACAATATTTTCTTTAAATTAATTTATGATACAATATGCAATAGCCAATTTGTATCTTTATCCTGGGGTGTTATCAAAGACGCGAGGACAATATCATATCTATAGGTTTGTAAGGAATGTGTGACCATGATAGACGTGCATGATAACAACTGCATTTAGGACCAAATAGCTAGAGGTCTACGGTTAGACTAGTTTTTACACTTCATGTTAAACCCAATGAGAAAGTTTGGAATCAGTTAAATTGCTCGACTGAGATTTGACCCCAGTACCTACCAGTCATAAGTCCAACATTTAACCACTACGTCACCGGGGTCGATATAATATTCTAATGTTCTTTTATATCGATGTGTAAAATTTTATTTCATTCAGTTATAGACCTTGTTTCATTCAGTTTTTGTTTCAATTATTTATTTGGGGTCAGGGCAATACAAAGGAAACAAGGACAGCCCGCAAAGCAGGCGGGTCACCCGAGGACGACCTATACCCCTTCAAAACATCTCTAGGATGTTACCTTGTTATAGATCCTGTTATTACCAGTTATTGACCTTGTTTCATTCAGTTATTGACCTAATTTCATTCAGTTATTGACCTTGTTTCATTCCGTTGTACATCTCGTTTCATTCAGTTATTGGCCTTGTTTCATTCAGTTATGGACCTTGTTTCATTCAGTTATTGACCTTGTTTCATTCAGTTATTGACCTTATTCATTCAGTTATTAACTTTGTTTCATCCAATTATTGTCCTTATTTCATTCAGTTATTGACCTTGTTTCATTCAGTTATTGACTTTGTTTCATCCAATTATTGTCCTTATTTCATTCAGTTATTGACCTTGTTTCATTCAGTTATTGACCTTGTTTCATTCAGTTATTGACTTTGTTTCATTCAGTTATTGACTTTGTTTCATTCAGTTATTGACTTTGTTTCATTCAGTTATTGACCTTATCTCATTCAATTATTGACCCTGTTTCCCACGATGTCTAATGGCCATTAACCTCCCTGAGAAGTATTCTTCTAACTGACTGCCTGGTGATAGACTGTTACAAACTCATCTGACATTTCCACCTCATTAGTTAGCTATCTAAGTTCACTTTCTAAGCCATTTTTTTCCAATAGAATGAACGCTTTTGATTATAGACTAACTACACATGGTATCCAATAACATACTTCAGCATGTGGGCGTCACACGTTGTAAAGCACACAGCATGAATCTAGAGGAATATTTTTGTTAGGATAGACAAACACATTGTTCAAAACGGTAAAAAAGTCGTATTGTTCAATGCCTCGGGGAAAGTATTGCGCTGCAAGATCATTAATGAGAATCAAATCCAGCTGAGAGAAAAGGAAATAACCCCAAAAGTGGTGGGTTTCTTTGACGTCATTATGTAATGCATAGTTTGATGTCTGATAGGAAAATAATATTATTTCCTGTTTAAAAAAAACGTAAAATATAAATAGAATTATATTAATGGCTAAACAAACGACTCCACGCAAACATTTTCTTATTTATGCGAAATATTGCTTGTTAAGGCGATATACTAAATATACTCAAAAAAAAGAAAAGAAAGTATGCAGATTGAAATATTGAATATTTGTTTAATGTGCCATTTCACCATAATTAAAAACCACTGCTATATTACTACGCACATACCTCCTCCTAAATAGTGTGGTTATCTAATTCCAGAATTTCTGCCATGAATGTCGTCTGGTTTATGATATAAATGACTATTGATTGCATCCGTACTTTCTTTTTTGGTTGAGTATACATATCACTATAAGATCAGTTTTACGTCGAAACATTAGATCAGATTCGCCATACTTATTGATTGAAATGTACATGTATTTAATCACAAACCAAAGTTCAAAATTCCACATCGCTATACAAGTGAGAGTGACAATATAGCAAGGAATGAATAAATAATTCATAAGGCTAATAGATGGAAGTAAACATGCCAAATAAACAACCACAAATGTCGGTGAACTATGCTGGAAAGAAAACGTTTACAATGACCAAATTATCAAATGAGGGTGTTTTTTTTTACAAAAGAAAACTGATCACCAAATATTTCTAATCATGTATCCGATAAGAAAAATATATGATGACCAAAATGTTCTCAATGACATGGTCTATACAGAAATAATATGACCAAATGTTTTCAACGACATGGTCTATAAAGATATAACATTACCATATTTCGAACGATATGGTCTAGAAAGATACATGTCCAAATGTTTTCAACCACATGGTCTATAAAGATATAACATGACCAAATGTTTCCAACAACATGGTCTATAAAAATATAACATGACCAAATGTTTCCAGCGACATGGTCTATTAAGGTATTATATGGCCAGATGTCTCCAACGTAAAGATAAAAAATGATTATGTTTTAAAACTAACACTGACACAAAACCCGCTGCCGCCACACTAATGTGGCTATTCCTATTGATATAGGGCAAAGGGTATTTTATATAGAGTATCCCATAGACAGGACAGGACAAACAGCAGTCTCTGATAAACAAACTGCAGATCACTAGTTTGTGCAAATGGCGAAACCTACCCACTGATCCTTACGAAGCACTGACTGGGTTGGAGCCAGTATTGAGAATAGAAATCCCATATCTTGACAGAGATTTGATCCGAGTACCTACCAGGCGAGAGTCCTATAGAGTAGCCACTAAACCTCCGGAGCTGGTCTACACGCCAGATCAATAAAAGCTACATCCATCTTTTGGTATTATTGTACGCATCGTTTTGGTATTATTAAGCAATATATTGCTCTAGCGTAGACAATATCTGGCAGACGATATAAATAAATTTATTATCCACATGGTTCAAGTTCTCAGAGTCTGTGTTTGCCTCGGAGTTTTTTCCTCTCTGGTTACGCCCCAGTATTGAATAAACTGAGTTAATTCACCAATGAAATTTCAATGCAAATTAGTATGCTAACACGACCCACGTACAGCTCAAATTTGTGCGCTTGTTTAACAGTCACTCCAGGACCTAGAGATACGAAATATCTGCTGGATTATCATATAAGGAGATACGATTTTGGCAATGATTCAGTATTTCTCGTTTGAAATGGAAAGTATTGTTCAAAAATCAAAATAAATAAAAGACATTTCGTTTAATATTATTATGTGATGTGCCAGATATATTCGTCCATATACTCAATCTTAAGCAAACAAGAATAATCTTACCTGTTATTGCACTGTACTTCATGAACGATACATTGACTTCTTTGTGATAGTACAAATAATATTGTATTAAGTATTATGTAAATCTATAATGGAATAAATACTTGTACTATACACAGCGTATTACAGTTATAGATCTATTTTTGGAAAGAAAAAATGATTTAGAAATCGTATCTCTGTATAAGACATAAGCAACGGATATTTCGTTGATGCCATAGTAACTCCACTGTTTCTACCATGATGTCGCCAGATGTTCGCGAATGAAATCACCCATCGGTAAAGGAAAGAATTGTTTATTTAGTAACACCCCAGCAAATTGATTATTCAGCGGCTATTAGGTGTCTGATATATGGTGTTTTGTGAATCATGGTCTTTGAACAAAACCCGCTACCGCCACATAGGTTACTCTTTCTGATTTGTTGGTTGTATTTATTTTCGTGCTTATGTCCAATTAAGTTTCAAGCACGCTGTCCTCGGCACACAACTCAGCTTCCTGTGCTGTCTGTCCAGGACAGAGGTTAGTGTTAGTAGGAGACACGAAACCCGCTGTGTTTCTATAAACAGCAAGGGATCTTTTATATGCTCTACCCCACAGACAGAATAGCACATACCACGGCATTTGTTAAACCAGTTGTGGACCACTGGTCGGTGTAAGTGGTATACATCTACCCACTGAGCCTTGCGGAGCACTCACTCTAAGTTGGAGCCGATACTGAGATTAAAAATCCCGTGCCTCGACTGAGATTTGATCTCAATACCTACCAGTCTCAAGTCCAATAGCTTAACCACTGCGCCACGGAGGCCGATAAGATAAGAATTGATTAAAAGGGATCTTTTATGCGTCATTTTCTTCAGATAAGAACACATACCACGGCCTTTGATATTTGTAGGCCACTTTTTGGGACGGGGAAAAAACGCAAGTCCACTGACCAGGTTCGATCCTACGATCAAAGCAACCCAGGTGAACCAAATAATGCCCCTATCTAAATAACATTTGCTGGACTGTTCTCACCTGTAGCCAGTTAATAAAAACATGTATCGATTGGTTGTATCCTTTTAGTTACACTCACTACTCATTTTAGTTATTTTACTCAATTTTAAAGATTGTAATTTACTATTACTGAGTCATGAGGAGCACTTACTCTAGGTTGGAGTCGGTATTAAGATTAAAAATCACATGCCTTGAATGAGATTTGATCCCAGTGGCTATTGACCATGAGTCCGACAACTTAACCACTGCGCTACCGGGGTCGGTTACTCATCAGGTCCAATCTATGCTTCAAGTGTTACATTTCAGACTCATACTAATATTTTCAGTCACAATAACGTTATCTTATGGATTTTTGATCGATGTAATTCTGTCTCTGTGCTCTTCAAAGAAAAGTGGCCAACACTGGGTGAACTTTTAACATTACTTTTTTCTTAAATATTCATATTTAATTTTATTATGTGTGTTACATTGGTCATCATGGCGCCAGCGTTTATTTGTCTACCAAAATAATAACGTTAAAATAACGTATTGGACGGACAAACTACATAATGATGCATCTAATGATGAAATGGTCGCTATTATTTAACATTTTGATAACGTTCTGTCTTTGGATGGGATAACACTTATGAAACAAATACACCAGGCTTAAATTGGAATAACATGTTCTAATATCTCCATATTTGTGCTATGTAGATGCCAAATGCCGAAGCAGAAGGAGCATTGTCTGACATAGAAACAAAAACAATAAAGGTTTTAATTTTATTATTATTATTTTTTAGTTTCTTAAACAACTGACAAATTTGTTTACGGACAAATTCTGTTCAATAATAACATACCGTTTATTATTCTAATAATATTAGATATTATCTGTTACTTAACAAAAATCACAAACCATGAACTTAGTAGAATATGTACCTCTGTATAACCTAAATGGCATTACTGCTGTCGTGATCAAAACCGATGTCTACACAAGATTGAGTCCAAGAGGTGTTTAAGTGAAGTTATCAAGGCGTATAGTTATGTTATCATTTAAGCAGTTATTATACCAGGTTTTCGTAACCTGCCAAAATTACAACTTTGACATATTTTTGCATTCCCTTTGATTTTGTGATTCAGGAGCGAATCCTAAAGACGGTCCCTCCGAGTTGTTTAGGGACAGTGTTCATGATCATGCAAATACACTGGAACTGACAACCTGGTAGTGATAGTATTCAGTTAAAACATATCTGGTGAGTCGTTCCTGCTGTTTAAATTCGTTATGATAAGAAAAAAAAATATTAAAACTTATTATTGAACCCACTCCCATCTTTATGAAACTTTTGCAATAATACAACATTGGAAATGTAAAGCAATTATGCAATTTAGGAAAATATGTATATAAAGCTTCGAAATTAAGAAAAGAAGTTACATAAGACATTTTCCATTTATATTTGTTCTGTATGTTTGTCTTGTTAATATTTGTCTGCCTTCTGGACTATCAGAGCATGTTATCCTTGTGAGTTTGTCATTTGTATTTGCTTTTTGTATTTACAGATTAGCTGTATAGCTCAATCCCAATAAAGAACTGAACGGAATTTATACAAGTCTAGAAGACGCGGAGCCAGGATTTCAGAAAGAGGGGTCCAAATGTAGATTTCTGAAAAGGGGGTCCAAAAGTGATGAGTGAATAGAAAAGGAGAAAAAAAAGATTAATTTTCACGTCCTTCCACTCGGAAAAAGGTAAAAAAGAATAAAAATTCGACAAATGGGGGATTTTGACCCCCTGGTACCGCTACAGGTCTATGGTTCTAGGCAAACAAGGCCACTGACTACTATCTACTGCAATGCTGACATGCATATAACGTGTTAAACGTAACGTTTCGTCTGACCAACGTGAGATGAAACATGAACTACCCACACAACCCTCTACTGGCTCTACTTGACAAGGATTAAGATAAATATGCTATCCTCGCGATGGTTCCTCCGTATATATTCTGCTTACTAATTACTTGTGATGACTTGTTATTGCTCCAAAGATACATTTTATACCAATTTTGTTGCTAAAGGGTTTATATAAAAGCCACTAGTTCTAGCGAGTTTGACATCTTTTATGATTAAAATGAATCTTCATCTATTCGTCAATGCATCCATTGGCTGATTGATTGATTGATTAGTTTATTGATTGTTTGATCGATCGATCGATTGATCGATCCTTTAATTCATTCATATGTATATTCATTCATTCGTTTTTATTTATTTATTCATTCATTCGTTCAATCAATCAATCAATCAACCAGTCAATCAGTCAGTCAGTCAGTCAGCCATTAATTAATTAATTCATTCATTCATTCATTCAGTCACTCAGTCAGTCAGTCAGTCAGTCAGTCAGTCAGCCATTAATTAATTAATTAATTCAGTCAGTCAGTCAGTCAGCCATTAATTAATTCATTCATTCAGTCAGTCAGTCAGTCAGTCAGTCAGTCAGTCAGTCAGTCAGTCAGTCAGTCAGTCAGTCAGTCAGTCATTTATTCATTTATTCATTCATTTATTTATTCTTCTATATTCAATTTTTTGTTTTCCTGAAATTATCTGTCAGAATGTCCTATATTAATCAGTTTGTGTTGGTAATGATGGAAAATGTCCCTGTCATAGTTTAACTATAAACAATTAGAAATATATACAACTTAGGTTTTATAGTGTATAATTTATTACTACTTAATTTAACCCAATTTTGCTGATTCCAAATTCCAAATATTCCTGTATTTAGCCTTACATAACAAGCCGTATAGAGTCAATTTCATATAGATGTTAATTTTTATCCAAAAGTAAAATACAAAGGGAATTAATTTTGTAACTTTGAAATCTTACAAAATTACACATTTGTACTGGACAGTGTCAGTGACTGATCACTTACATGTGTATTTGCACGTTTGAAATTCCTGTTGATAACTGAGAATGATCTTTTACTAAACAATGTAATCTGAATTTTCAAAGCCATTTCTCTGTATAAGACAAAAACATTTCTTTTACTTGTATGTTGCTGATGTATCATAGAATGCAATTTCTAATTAGCTCTGTATGAATTTTCATAATGGAGTTAGACCAATGTGGAATTTGAGCATAGTATATGCATAATAACCAATGGAAGCCAGCTTTTGTCAAAATATATCTAATCAGGCAACTGTCCTTATGTTCCCTTCAACAATTTTCATTTTATGTTCAGGATCAAGGTCAGGATAAATCAGGGAAAATGTAAGGTCAGGGTCAAGGTCAAGGTTAGGGCTAGAGCGATAGATATATTGGGGGGAATATTTGGAGTTTTTTCACCAAATTATCTCAGAAACATGTTATGACAGAATAAATACCTAAGGATATAAGATACTCTGGAACCTTATTAAAATTCAAATAAAAGAATTCTTGTTCTAATTTTAATCAGGTACCTACAGTATTCTTTAACTCATGAAATTACATTCTATCCACAACATTTATTCACAGAATATATCATCACTATTTCAATGTTAAATTCATACCCTAAAAAATTTAGTCCTAAATTATTCCATTTTGTTTCTGAATTACCAAACATTTTTTCAGTTTAGCTGGAATAGCTCCTACGTTGTCTGACAAGAAACATTACCTTACCTGAAAAAAACAGTTTTAAAATTCCTGATCAACTTATTAATGAACTTACACAATTATTTTACCAGACGCACAAATTAAGTATTTTTTTCTGGCAGTGGTAAAGGGAATTTGAATTGAAATGTCGAAGTCACTAGGCTGTGTGATAAATAGACTGGTTCTTTGAAGAGACAAGCTACGGCTTGTGAGATGCACAAACCACCTGCCGTGCTGCGTACAGTCAAATACCTGACCTAATGAACACGTCGAAAAGAAAAAAAATCAGATGCAGCAATGTTTAGAACAAAACAAAACACATGTTCTTGAGTAAGTCTTATTTTTGTTGTTACTGATAGTGAAATACTCACTAAACTGAAACAGTATGTGCTATTTTTGTTGTTGATAGTGAATTACAGACAAAACAGAACACATTTTGGTAAATGTATGTTATTTTTGTTGTTACTGATAGTGGAATACTCACAAAACTGAAACAGAATGTTATTTTTGTTACTGATAGTGAATTACTGACAAAACAACAGGTTTTGGTAAGTGTATATTATTTTTGTTGTCACTGATAGTGAAAAAAAAAAATCTAAAATAAAAAGTTTTAAAAATTTAACGATGTCCAGACAAGAATTTAACTGAGCAAGAACAGAAATTATTTTAACTACAATGGATTTTTATCGCAAGAGTCAGATTAAAAAAAAAAAAAAAAAACCTGATTTTTGTGGCTTACCATGAGACCATGAGATTTTGCTGAAAACCGTGAGTCTCAGGGCAAACCCATGAGACTTAAGAGGACTGATTTATTTTGCCATGGGCATTTTCTTACATGTAATTGTGTGGGTTGTCGATAATAAAATACTGACAAAACTGCAACAGAGGCGTCGTTAAATAAAACAAACTTTTCTTTCATAACAACCAATATAAACAAACATTTTTCATCTTTTGATAACAAACTTTAAAAATATCAAAATCCATGGATTGAATTTCAAAGTAAAAATAATATTTATTGTGGATGGTTTAGAAAATCATAGACTCCTTTCATTTCCAGACACCACCTGCATATGGCATGCTTGAATGACTTAATTAGAATCAACTTTTTTTCAAATTGAAAGGAAAGAAGTAAAGTACAGTTTCTTTTATTTAACAACGCCTCTAGAACACATTGAATTTTACCTTATCGGTTACTTGATGTAAAAAATATGGTCATTCTGACATATATCTTTAGAGGAAACCTGCTGCTGCCACATGCTACTCTTTTTGATAAGCAGCAAGGGGTCTTTTATATGCACTTTCTCACAGACATGACAGCACATACATGTACCACTGCCTTTGAAGAACCAGGTGTTGACCGCTGATTGGAATAGAAAATATGAAAGGAATGAGTACTTATTCTCAAGACAAAGTGTTTCGTTTTTTTATCCTATCCTACAAATATCATTAGTTTAACATGATCAGTATACATTCATTTTTAAACATAATTTTATTTTTATTCCATTTTTATTCTCAAGCTGATAACAGTGGTTCAAAACCCATTGAAAGCTGCTCACACTTGACTACGTGTCAAAATAACCAAATATTTGACATCCAATAGCCTACATGTATGATTAATAAATCAAAGTGCTCTAGATGTGTCATTAAACAAATTAAACCCAAAAAAATGTATTCCATTTTTTCCAAAATGCACGTCAGCAGATATAATACAAAAATATAAAAAGTGTGCCCTTGAATATCGCAATACGGCATTCATTCATCGCATGAAATTTATGATACTGTATCATGTTATATGGCAGAGTAAGCTACTTTTTGTTTGCTGTACACCTTATTATCCTTTTCCCTCAATAAAAGTCATGGAAGACATGACAGATTAAGGGATATCTTCCCAATGGATGTATGTGCACGGCACAAATACTTAACATCTTTAACTTTACCTGATTCTCAGCAATTTAATTTATCATAGATCAACCTGGGAAACTTCATCCCAATAAATCTTCTGCAAAAAATATCTAAATAAGAAGCCTCTGGGGCAAGATAGATTTGTTAGATCTCAAATAAGTCACTTCAAAAGTTTGTATCCAGTAGCTAATTAGTGATACCACAATTTGGGAGTACTATATATTCATAACAACCAGAGCGGGACATACATGTAGCTCAAATGGTAGCATGTCTACCTGTGAAGTGGTTGGTCATTGGATCGATCCTTCTCGGTGGACTCATTTACAGTTTGGGCCTCAATAAAAGTCAGATATATGTCAGAATGACCATATGATTGATGTCCATAAGCTGATGATAAGATTAAAATCAATGTGCTCAAGAGGCATTGTTAAATAAAACAAATTTTACTTTCATAACAACTGACATAAACAGACATTTTTCATCTTTTGATTACAAACTTTAAAAATATCAAAAGATCATGTTCCGTGATCTTGGCCAAATTAGATCAACCATCAGACATCAATACATGGAGCGCTATGTTAACATGTTTCTCCTGACATTAGATTCTGAACAAAATTTTCGGTAAATGTCTTTTAAAGAAGAGTGACACAGTCGGTCATTGGATCGATTCTTCTCAGTAGATCCATTTGTAATTTGGGCTATTTTCAATTCCAAACAGTGGTCCACAACTGGTTCATCAAAGGCTGTGGTATGTGCTGTCCTGTCTGTGGGATGGTGCATATAAA
>JAULBS010087364.1:0-33555 GCA_032355785.1 Symmetromphalus regularis | reverse complement strand
ACAGTATTATGTTAAATTTTAATTATATACTTAGTACATGTAATGAGGAATTTGTGTTATTACAGGGAATCACGGTGGATGAAAAACGTATCACGGCTATCAATGATTTGGCTGACCGGCTTGTCTCACAAGGAAGAACAGATACTCAGGCTGTCAAGAAGAAGAGAGAAAACATGAACTACAAGTGAGTCTCATTAATGATTACACTTAATAACTGATTCAAGATAACCAAAAAGGTGGCTCCTTCAGATAGGTGAGTTCTTAACCTTCTAGATATTGTAGGCGATTTTCTCAACCTGATTTCATAAGTGTATGGGAGTTATTTTTCATTTTGCACACAAACTTTGGTCAGTGCAATGCAGTGAGTAAAAATAAGGTAAATTCCCTACCACTAACTGTAAGCTTGTGGAAGTAAGGGACTCTTTGTTGCTTTTAGATCACAGAACAACTGTAACACATGGTTACAAAATAATAATAATATTTAATCCATATACATCAGTTATTTTATGTTTTTGTTTAGTTTTGCATTCATGATATATAAAGGAAAGTGATTTAAAAGAACTCACCATAACAAATAGATATTTTAATAACATTCTTCTACTACAGATAAATGATTTTTAAAATTGTTTTATTACTACAAATAAATGATACTGTATTATGTTTTTATTACTACAGTTATATAGTATTTTATTGTTTTTATTACTACCTGTTATAAACTATTTTATTGTTTTTATTACTACAGATGGAAAAACCTGCAAGGAGATCTGAACAGCTATAAATCTAAACTTGCTGCTGCTCTGGAGTTGCATGCATTCAACCGTGATGTTGATGACTTCAATGACCGTGTTCATGAGAAGTCTGCCCTGCTGTCAGTACAAGACCTAGGCAAGGATCTCGCTGGGGTTCAGGCTCTTCAGCGTAAGCAGGAGGACATTGAACGAGACATGTCAGCCCTGCAAAACCAGCTCGAGGTGATAATATTTATAAAATTTAACATAATACTGTTTACTCATTACACTGGGTGAGCAGGAGGCAGGTGATTAGTAAAGCAATAAATGACCTGCACTGGCTCAGATAGAGCCCTCTCAATCGACCCATTAGGCTATCTTCCATTCCACACAGTAATGCATGATTGGTATTCAAAAATTTGTAGCACTAGCTTATGTGAGGAAAAATACATTTAAAAATTGTAAAAGGTATCCTATGTGATAGTTTTCTTCTGTAGACCAAGAGTCACAAACACCACATGATACCTAATACAGTTGAGGTGTTATTAAACAAAACATTTCTTTCATTCAGATGAGGTTCAGGCATTTCTTATTTTCAGTGAATAAACAAATTTATCTAGTACATTGAAGAGCATCAAAAAAGGACAGGAATATAAATACATTTATAAAAATTTTTAACAAGGTAACACAAAACATATTAAATACTATATATAATAAAATTTTTGTGGTATGGAAATACCATAAATACTAGGAATGATGTTATAAATGATGTTTTTGTTGTAGAAAATTGAGACAACAGCTACTAAACTAATTCATAAGAACCGTGACATGGCCAAGTCAATTGATGACAAGAAACAGGAGGCTGAGGACAATTGGGAGAAGTTAGAAGACTTGTCGGATTCCAGGTTTGTAGATGTATTTTAGGTATATTTGATTTTTTCTCTCTGTTCATTATCAAATGTTGTTTAATGAAATGAGTTCTACAAAAATTTTCTGCTCTTTTGTTTTTACCTTTACGTTATCCTCATACTAATAAATAGTTGAGAATAGTATTAGTTTTATGGTCAGTGTCATTAAAAAGTTTAAGCATGTGTTAGGGCTATACAAGAAGAGTTAAAATAGGCTAGTTTTGAGAATACTGTTGATATTCTTAGAGTGTATCTCTAGCATTCCTTCTAAAGGAAATAAGTCTTGGTAATAATGTCTATACCAGCTGATTTTTGAGAAATAATAAACTGTTTTTTAATGATAGTAATCTCAAAATAACAATAATTACAATTTCTCAGATTTTTCCAAGTTTTGGCTTAGTTACTTCGATTCTTCTCAAAATTCATCTGATATAAAACATATTTATTAAATTTGTTCATAAAATCTTATACATGTGACTGAAAATCATTACCGAATACCATATGTATACTTAATATGTTTGTGAGTGGTTTTTTTTGTCCTTTGGTGTATATACATTTCTTCTGAGCTTATTTTATGTTCCAATGATTCTTCATTTTAAGATGTTATCTGGAATTGTTTTGTGTTCTTCAGAAAAACAAAACTTGCTGAGTCATATCAACTACAGAAGTTCCTGGCTGATGCTAAAGAATTGGTGAGTAAATCACATTTTTAAACAGTCATCCTGGTTTTTTGCTCCTTCAGACTAACTTCGAATACTAATAAACTCAAGATATTTAGTAATGTTTGGACCTGATTTGCAATATTCTATTCTATAAATTAGATCATAAGCAAAATCCCTGAATATTGTTGACTTTTTAAAATTTTCAGATGACTTGGTCAAATGAGATGATAAGTCGGATGAACTCTGGAGATCTGGCTAAGGATGTGACAGAAGCTGAAAACTTTCTGCAAATGCACCATGAAAGAAAGGTAGATAAATTATTTCATTGAATTTTATAACATCATACACTTGAAATGTTTATGAAAGGTTTTTTTAAAACAATCTTTAAAAGTTCAGGAACACATTCAGAACACAATTATTTTCTCTTGTGAACTCCAGTGGAATTGATGGTATGAACAGTATTTAATATTATAACATGTGATTGGTCAACAGCTATAGCCAACATATAACATTTTGTACTAGTATTTCCATTTCCTTTACTTAAACACAAGCACAGACAATTAATTAGGCTAGAACTTGTGCCCATTTAACACTTACTGTACTTGAAATGGTTTGCTGCAATTAACAAATTTTGACCTTAACCTGTCAAAAAGTGCTTTTAATATATATATAATTATATATTTGTATCCATTAAACAAATTTATGTAAATATGTATGTGTCAGATTAAATATATTTATTATCCTTTTAGGCTGAAATTGATGGACGTAAAGCTCATTTTTCTGCAGTTAGAGAACATGGCATGAACTTGGTTAACAGTAAACACTATGGTGCGGAGGAGGTACAGAAAACTATGAAACAGCTCGATACCACAAGACTAGCACTGAGTGGTGCATGGGACAAACGTAATCGTCTTCTTACACAGTGTCATGATCTGCAGGTAGGTTGTATACCAGACACACACATAGTAACATATATGTACACATTTGATAAGAAATATCATCAAATTGTACAAAATGTTCATTAAATTAAGGTTACAATATGATTTAAACATTAATTTCTGTTTTCTTTGATAGGTTTTCAAGGAAACTGCAGAACAAAGTGAAGCATGGATAGGTACCAAAGAAGCCTTTTTGGCAAATGAAGATCTAGGGGTAAGAATATGCATTTGAACTTGTAAATAAAATATAGCTATTTTAAAATCAGATATAAACTGGCTAATATAATGAAAAGAAAATATGCAACAGCATTCCATTCTGAATGGGAAAATTACTGTAGTTTCCTTTCTTTAATTCTATTTCTGCAGGGTACATTTAATCATGTGACTATTTTTCTAGTGTAATCTTTTGTTTCATATCCACTTTTGTCAAACCTTTAAATATCAGTCAATTATGTGTAAAACAAATCTCCAATCTTGTTCATTACTGTGACCATCATGTGAATGTTTTTCATTAATTTTGACTTGTTTCAGTCACATATGGCCAGAAGAAACCCAGTTCTTAATACAAAATTTGTAAATAAATTGTTTTGTTCCATAACCATGAATGATTGATCAAGTCTTGTTATACTTTTTTTAATAATAGACTACATAAACACTTGATAAAGTCTTGTTATAAATGAATGTATTTTTTTTAGAAAAGACCACATCTGATGATATAAAGTGCTTTATAAACACTTATAAATGAAAGTGTTTTGTTTTTAGACCACACTGTATGGAGTGGAGAGTTTGATCAAGAAGCATGATGGATTTGAGAAAACTGTGAAGGCGCAGGAGGATCGTATTGATGACTTGAAGCAGTTTGCACAGGACCTCTGTGATCAGAAACACTATGCTAGTGATGAGATTACGGCCTGTTGTCAGAACGTGCTCACACGATGCAGCAAGATGTGGGACGTATCTAAGGCCAGACGCAAGAAGCTTGATGATTCCAAAAACTATCAGCTTTTCCTTAGGAAAATATATGAGGTATTATTTATGAGTTCCTTAGGAAGATATGTGAAGTATTATAGTGTTATTTATGAGAAAATCTCTTGACAATGTATTATAATAATGAATCTATGAATTTATATTTTTCCTAAAAATTAGCAAGACAGTGCTGAAGCTAACCGAGCTGGCATGACATTACAAATTATGTTGACATGACACTGGCCCAACCATATTTCAGTCCCTCCTGAATTATGCGATTCCACGGATGCGGAACAATTTGCAGAATTTGCATCACTGCGCATAATTCTTGTATGTCCGCAGAAAATCTATTTTCATGCACAAAACTTGCAGAATTTGTCATTGTACGCCGTGGATTAAAAGAAAATCACATCACAATGAATATAAACATCACATTTTGGAAAAAATAAACTGAAGAACAGAGTTAGAAAGTTGTTTCTTTTAAAAGTAGGAAATATATTAAATGGGCTAGATGTTGCGATTGGTTTGCTGGTTATAACTTCACTCGGTAACTGTCGATTGTTTCCGTTTACGCAGAACAAATTGAATAAGCCACTGGTGATACGTTCAGGTGAGTGAAGGCTAGACTGGTTTTTGTGCCTAATAATTTATAAATGTTATGTGATAAGAAGACAATGGTAACCAGACAAATGGTTCACGAGCACTCATCCTCCTGAACACGCCATGGGTTACCGAGTGGTTGTTAGTTATTAAGATTACAGAAACTGAAGAAGACTTGTTGGAAGTAAATATACAAGTTTCATGAATACGGAATAGGATTAGTTCACTTTATCCTATTTAATATATAAGAATGATATTAGCATCTATAAATTGTTTTGAGGCATTATTTAAGAACCCATTGCTAAAATGTTGACACCAAGCAATTATATTTTAAATATTTAGTAATCATAAATTCGGAAAATAATAATTTGTTTTCATATTCTTTCGATTCAAGTTTTATAGTTTCAATCTTTTGTCCAAGACATAAAATTATCCACATTTGAAAACTGACATCATTTTTCAACATGTTTTTAATATTGGTCCTACATTGAAATAGACAGTCACTGTGCTGCTGTCAGGGTAATGGATTACAAATAATTTTATGTGAAAATATATTAATTTGACTATAGTTATTTATATTTTAATACAGTTCTTTAGTATAATAATTTTACTGTTTATTTTTGTGTAGGTTTCTGGCTGGATAAATGAAAAATTGCAAGTAGCTTTGGATGAATCATATCGTGACCCAACAAACTTGCAAGCCAAGTTACAGAAACATCAAGCATTCGAGGCAGAGCTGACTGCTAACAGAAACCGTGTGGACGCAGTAGTGCAGGTATTTTTAAATATGGAAATTTAACAATAAAGATAATAATCATTAGATAGTTATTATAAAACTAGTGTAACAGATGAGAATAATAATTGCAACTTAAATATTTTAAAAAACAAAATCTTGGGTTTTATTCATTTATTTTAATAGTTTATAGTGTTTGGGTGAGTTTATTTATAAATACTATTTAATAATCAAACTGAATATGGCCAGGCCCATGCAAAGCTGGTAATAGTCCCAGGCTAGATGGGAAATGTAGGTCCCCATTTCAAACTTTTCATGATTTTTGTAATCTGTACTAAATATCAGGGCTTGTAGGCCCACTCAAAATCATGTTCATGCCAACTGACCCACCTGATCCCACCCACTTCCAATCTAGTCTGAATTTGCATACATAAGGCATGATGAATTTTGTCACAATTACCAGATACATGCTTTCATACCCATGTAAATGATTCTTTCGTGTAGAAGAGAACTACATTTCTCTTTAAATTTAATGTTGTCTTTCAGGTAACTAGTCTGTAATTGTATCCTGTCGTGAAAGTTTGTTCCTTCAGCTGCTACTATTGAAAGTTATCATAATATAATTATAGGAAGGTCAAAGTTTGTTGGATGAAAACCATTATGCAAAGTCTGACATCAAGAAGAGGCTGGAGGAGATAGAGCTGAGCTGGCAGGCTCTGATAGCAGCTAGTGCGGAGAAGAAAGATCGGCTACAAGATGCGTACCAGGCTCTGCTGTTTAACCGTGTGGTTGATGACCTCACCGAGTGGATGGATGACATGGAAAACCAGCTCAGTTCTGAGGATCATGGCAAAGACCTGACATCAGTGAACAGTCTTGTAAAGAAACACCAGGTTTGAATATTAACATACAGACACCAGATTTAAAAACAAAGCAATTGCTTTGACGTCAATATTTTCTGAATATTTACTTAATTTGTTGTTTTAACAACACAACAATAGGTGTGTAAAAGATACCAAATCATTAGCATTATGTGTGTTTTCAAATTGTTTCTTGAGTTAGCCTAGTATTTGGAACTACTTTAATCAAAATTTATTACAGTTGTTAGAGTTGCAAGAAAATGGTAGCTATACTCAGGAAGCTGTTACAACTATAGCCATCTCCTAAAGGGAATTAAGTAAATAAAACAATGATTGAAAAACTTTAATCTGTTCAAAACTGATCCTAATAAATAAATAAAACATTATCTTCCCCTTATTCTTTCATGTATTATAATTATTCTTTTTTTCGTAGTTTGACCTCAATTCTACTTTTGTAGCAACTGGAGCAAGATATTCAAAACCACCAAGACAAGGTACAGGATGTCCTTGATGCAGCTGCTGTTTTTAGAGAGTCAAAGCACTTTCTCAACAAAGAGCTACAGGCTAGATCACGAGAAATATCAGAGAGGTAGATACTAGACAAATAATTTGTGTTTGTAGAAACACTTTGAAAATGCATCGCCAAATATGAAATAAAGAAATATGTTGGAGTTTTATAGTGTATATGACCTCAGAGTAGAGAAAGTTTTTAATGAAATCCCAACACATTATATAATTTACAATTATTAGGTATTATATACAGTATATTTGACATTTGTCTACAGAAGAAACATGCTGATGCAAGTGGTTTTATCTCAGTTCACAAGGATAGAACAACCCAAGCAGCGTTTGATATAACAGTTTATTATGTCAGATATTATTTACCTAACTTTTTGGTTCTTCAGGTACAGTTCTCTGTCAGAACCATGTAAGATTCGAAGAGATAACCTGGAAGAAGCACTTCATATGTATCAGTTCTTCAGAGATATTGAAGATGAGTTGTCATGGATACAAGACAAACGGCCAATTGCAGAATCAACAGATCTTGGAGTCTCTCTGACAGCAGTACAAAATCTTACCAAAAAACACCAAGTAAGTATTTTACAGTTCTGTAACACATTCAGCTTTTGACAGTAGACATGGTCATATGAAGTTAGTTCACACACAGAATGAACATTTTAAACAATCTCTGGAAATAAATATTGATGTATGCTGATGATTTAGTAAATATTTCAGAGAACTGTCAACTATACAATTCCAACTCTGAAGTGTGATCAGTTGACCTCATTTGATTGTTTTTGCTTGTTCTATCAAGAATAAAATATTTCTTAAATATAGAATTTTAAATTAAGTAGCACTGGATAGAAGTTTGGGCTAGTTACTATTTTCCTAATTTTTATGAAGAGGTAAGAGCAATAACCACCACCTCCAGTAATTTCTTTCAAATTAGTGTTATCTATATAAATAGGTTAACAATGGCAATTCTGAATGCCATGGCAATTCTGAATGCCACCTTCATTCCTCCAACATCACAGCAGTGTATTACAGAATTTTAATGTTTGAATATTTTAATTGACAGTCATTCAAGAAGAAAGTGGTATGATAAAAACAGCACACGTGACCACATGCAGATAATGAATGAATCACTTTAGTTTTTTTTTTTTTACTATTCGCATGATCCAGGGTATGAAAACATTCAAGCATGATGTTTTAAAGAAATATATGTTTTGTTTGGATACTTTGTTGTTAAGACTCTTTGTTCTTTATTCTGGGTTTTGTTTTAATAGCGAGGTAGGAGGTGGTAAGTTTGGGAAGTATTTTGGATATGGTTAATGTTTATACCTTAAGGGTGCAAAGCAAAAAATACTTAGAACCCAAAGAAATGATATTGTTTCACTTTCCCCACCCTTTTCCTTTTAATATATTCACTTTTGAACTGTCTTAGGAGGCATCAGAGCATGCAAAAACACCCAATGCCTTTCTATTATAGGAAAGTGTCACTTGGATGTGGCTCACATTTGTCGAAAAATTATTTTATAATAAGAATTAAAGGAAAGAAAAAAAGGAAAGTAACTTTTGTTACTTTGCTTTATAAGTAGGTTATTATTTTTTTTTTAAAGAAGACATTAAACTGAAAAAAACATGGAAATTGATCTTGTTACTGGAGCTTTTTTTGTATGTAAAGCTAATAGTTCCCATGGACTTTTTAACCCCCTCCCTCAAAATCAAAACACTTTTGTTTCTTTGATTTCAAAATACTTTTGCTGTGCTTCATAATGTAGAAGATTTGATGATCTGTGTAAAGTACTTAATGTGTTAATGACACGTCTGATACATAATCTGCATGTTTATATTCGTCTGGTTTGATAGTTGTTGTATGTCACAGTCATTGTATTTTAAACATTGTGTTCTGCTGTGTCACTACAAATTGCAAACTGAAAAACAAGCAACGTTTACTTTCTGTATCATCTTGTGTCACTGTAATACCACATGCATGAAGAATGTCATACTTATTGTAACATTGAGAACAAAACCATTTTTATTGTTACATGTCATGCAAGTCATTAAAGACATTTAGTTATTTTATTTTGTATTAGTGCATTCTGTACAAACTGATGATTACCTAATTGAAATACTAAAAGATTTGAAAAACATTTAATTGCAGGTCTGAGGCCTGATTTCTCATTCACATTTCACTTTGATTCACAATTTAACCTAATTTTTTTAGCACATGTAAATCAGTTTGTACTGGGAATTGAGGTGGAACCATCAGTGAGAAATTGGATTAATAGACAAATGTGATATATAGTGTATATTTCTCAAATTAATTAAAGCATCTTATAATTTATAAAAATTTTTACCTTTATAGTGTAGGTGATGGTTTCTGTAATGATTACATATGCAAGTGTTACTGTTTTATAACAGTGTTTTAGGTTATGAAGTTTAAACCAGTCATTGATTTCATGGTGAATGCAACTCATTAAAATTTAATGATTCATACATAAGACAGTGTTAAGGTTTTATTAACATGTTTTCTCCCTGGAATTTGAACTACTCATTGATTCTGTGGGGGCATTCCATGTCATATTAATCAAAGCATTTCATGACCTCCTTCGATTTTTTAAATGAAATTTGGTGTGTAGATTTATATTCATAAGCTATAATTACCATATAAAGTTTAGGTAAATCTGACCTTTCCTTCTAGAGATGTGAGTCATCAAAGTTTGATCTGACCTTGATGAACTCACAACTTTCTAGGCACTATTACTTCTCCTCTAATTGAGGCACAGAGTTACAGTTTTATTTATGTGTTTCAGGTTCTTGTGTTTTAACCACTCATTGATTCTACATAATGTTACTCATTAAAATCATTGCTACAGTTTTATTTAATTTGTTTCAGGCACTTGAGTCTGAGATTGTGGCTCATGAACCCTTGATTGACTCTGTGGCAAATGCTGCTCAGCAGATGATTCGTAACAAGCACTTCGCATCTCAGGACATACAGGTTCGTCTTGACGACCTGCATCAGCAACTGCAGTCACTCAAGATGGCCACGTCTGCCAGGAAGATCAAATTACAAGATGCACTGGAAGCACAGAAGGTAGTTATTATAAGTTTAATCAGTTATATAAGGATCTGTTCACACTGGAGGAGAGTGAACTGTATCTACTATGTATGTAAAATATAATTAATAGCAAACTTTGATGCATCCCTTTTCAAAAGGCCCTAACAGCACAGTATTAATGTCAGAGCATGGTCATTTGTTTTCCGAAAGATACTTTCTGTATTTATGCCTCACAAAATCATGCATTATTGTACATCCTTTGCATTATTATATTTTGTAATGCCATGACCACACAAATCTAAAACATTAGGTAATCTTTACAACCTAAAATATCTAACTATTTTTAATCAACAGATACAAATCTTTACAACCTTTAATACCTAACTATTTTCAATCAACTGATACAAATTATGTTTAACACAAATATTAAGAAGTAATAATATATTGTACTTTACCTATTTGTTTTTGTAAAATTCTACATTATTAGAGGTTAATGTGTATTTTTTTTTTTTTTAGTTTTACACAGAAGCTGCTGAAGCAGAATCCTGGATGAGAGAGAAGATTCCACAGTTGACTAGTTCAGATCTAGGTCGAGATGAGGACTCCGTTCTGGTGAGTTATTCTGCAACTGTAACATTTAACCCTGCTTGCTGGAGACAAATCTGTCAAAACAATTAATAACAGAAATGTTGGCTTTATAGTTTATTGGTTACCAACAACACAAAACATTTTTATCAACAATTGTCTGGCAATATATGTTGGTCTAGTGTGGGATGCTTTTTTTTTGCTATGGAGGACAAATGATATTGGAGGTTTCCACTGGAAACTCTTGGTAAGTAGTTGTGTAAAGTATCATTCTTTTGCAGGAGAATGTGATAGTATGCTTGTCCATCAGTTTTTATATTCAGGAGCAGGTCGTAGCTAAAGAGGTGGAACATTCACCTGAGGTGGGATGAATGATTGGATTGGTCTTTCAGACTGTTTCTCATTCCAGCAACTGTTCCACAACTGTTGTAACAAAGGTTATAGTATGTGGTGTCCTGTCTTGGAAAGTGTATATGAAAGGACCTTGTTGCTGATTGGAAAGAGTAGCTTATGTGGTATGTCATCATTAAGTTTTCTCTGAAGATCTTGAGTCAAAAACACCTTATATTTGACATCTAATAGCTGCTAAATAAACAATATGCTGGTGTGTTGTAAAACAAACAATCCTTTCTTTTTATATTTCAAAAAGAGGAGCTATGTTTAAAGATTGTAATATTCCATTTTCTTTTTCCTCAATCTTTTATTAGGCTCTGACTAAGAAGCTTGATGCCTTGGAGCGAGATATTGACAATTTCAGCAACAATATAGGGGAGCTATCAGCCCTTAGTCGAAGTCTGACTGATCGAGATCACTATGACAGTGTTAACATCAAGAAAAAGCAGGTTTGTGACCAAATGACTAATGATTCACTGTTTGAGTCAGTTATATTTTACTATATACGTAAATACAGAATATAGACATTATTACAGTGAGTTTTTGGATTAATTTAACCAAACTGCATATATGCATAATTACATAATTCATTTTAGGAAGTGGTCTTATTTCTGCTAATAACCAGATTGTGTTTATGTGATTTATATGCGAAATGGTAATTATTTATTTTTATTTTATTGCAATGGATTTCATTCCATTCCTGAGAAGTGTTGTTAATAGATGAAACAGAAAAAGATATTAATTTTTTTATGGATCTCATCTTACAAAAATGTATTTACTTGAGGTTGAAAAGAAATATGGACCTGAAATGCTTGCAGTCTAGATTTGAAGTTTTAAACTTGATGATATACCCTGAATCTTGACTTGATGATGTTGAACTGTTGTTTCCAGGCTGAAATTGAGACTCAGTACAGTCAGCTGCAAGACTTAACGAATCAGCGCCGAGGCAAACTGAATGACAGCAAGAAGTTGTTTGAGTTTAACCATGAGGTGGATGAGGTCAACAACTGGATCACAGACAAAGGAATCATTGCAGGATCAGAGGATTATGGACAAGATCTCGAACATGTTGAGGTAAATTTATTACTCTTCATTGCAATGGTGGACACAAACCTGAAAAACTCCTGGATCATGAACATCAAAGAAATATTTCGTTTGAACCTCTACTCCCCTCCCCACCACCACCAACACCCTTTCCAGCATTTGGCTTTGATTTTAGATGGAGACATAACTGTCCAAAGTGTAGTTTTTGGAAATTTTAATTACGAGCTTTATAATTACGTAATATAATATTCATGTGCTATAACAAATTTATCTGAGACGGTCTTTATTACTTAACTTGCTTAATAAAGTGAAATTGTCTCACTTAAGCCTTGCATTGAATATGAACTGTTTTGTTGTCTACAACAATCCAGCAACTGAGTTGGTAAATCCATAAATTTGCTGATTTTTGGTTGATTGACTCTGACCATGAACAGATTTAAACTGGCAGGCACTCAGTGTTTATTGATTCACCTTTTCAATGTTTTGAAGGTATAGCTGAAGATAAGTCTAAAACATGTAACACTCATTAAATAATACATTTGGTAGGTAGTAGATTCGTTTATCACTTGGTGCATGGCATTGTTCCCATTTCATAGAATGCTATTGATGGGACAGTGTATTATAAATAAAACATAATTTTCATGATATTAGTCAGGTAATGAATTTTATGATGTGAGTTTTTGTCCCATTTCATAGAATGCTATTGATGGGCCAGTGTATTATAAATAAAACATAATTTTCAGGATATTAGTCAGGTAATGAATTTTATGTAATTCTTTGAAATTATTATTTTCAGATCTTGCAGCAGAGGTTTGAAGACTTCCTCCATGATTTAACATCCAATGAGGATCGTGTTACAAATGTTCTCACAAAGGCTGATAACATGTTGTCAACCAATCATTTTGAGTCTGAAAAGATTCAAATTCGAGCTAATGAGATCAGACATATGTGGGCAGATCTGAAAGAAGTAGCTGAAGCCAGAAGAGATGTAAGTGAATATAAAAGACAAATAATTAATGTTTTAAAAGTTTATAATAGTTTAATATACATTCTAAGCCTATAAAAATATCAATTTGTGTATCTGGTCTTTGGAGCAGGTCGTGGCTCAAGAGTGCTTGAAGTGCGATAGGTCATTGGATCGATCTCTTTCAGTGGATTAATTTGAGGTATTTCTCATTCCAGGCAGTAGTCCACAAATGGTTAACAAAGGTCATGATATTATGTGCTCTCTTGACTGGGAAAGTGAATATAAATTAGAACAAGTAGCCTAAGTTGTGGTAGAGGGTTTCTTCTGTTAATGTGTCAGAAATAACATAAGCTTGACTCCTAATAGCTGCTGTAGAGGGTGGTCATTAACTTTCTAACTTGATATATTGCCAAATTTGTATTCCCTGAATAGAGTAAAATATGTTTTTGTTGTATGTTTCAGGCTCTCGCTGGTGCTAAGGAGGTGCACATGTATGGTCGTGATGCAGATGACACACTGGAGTGGATACAGGAAAAGGATGGAGTCATAAGCAGTGACGATTATGGTCATGATCTGGAGAGTTGTCAGTCACTACTCAGTCGACATGATGGGCTTGAGGTCTGTCACTGTGCTGTGTATAGTTCATTCATTTTAGTTGTGTTTTTTATTTGTCTTGTATGCTGGCAATACACCAGCCTAACAGTTGACAAGATTATGTGTAGCATAACAAATGACTTCAGATAACTGAATGCAGACATACTGTAAATGGTAAATAGTCTGGTGTACACACAAAAATTGGACTAGTGTCAGTTGGTGATCACAAATATCAAACTAACTAAAACCAACAAAGATTGAAGATCGTGAGTCCTGTTGTTTAAGTCTGATTAGTGCACAGCTAGAATTATAACAAGATTTATAGAAATGATTTCCTGAACATTTTAATTATTTTCAAGGGAATTGAGAGATTCATTATAATTTAATTGTCTAATAATATTTAATATAGATATATATTTTTATATATATATTGAAAAATATATATATTTAACTTAGCAAAATCTGGTAGCATGTTTATAAAATTCATTTTATATTTAATTACATTTTAAATTTAGTGAGATCTTGCAGCTATCAATAAGAAATTGTGATTTTTATAATAAACATTTTAGCTAATATATTAAATGTTATGAATACATTAAATATTTAATCATGTTTTAACCTCATTGAGATTTTGCATGTATTAGCAAGCAAATTATTTTTGTAATAATTGTTTTAGTTAATACATTAACTATATTAAATATATAATATATTTTAATACAGAGAGACCTGGCAGCTATTAGTGAGCAAGTTGAGATCATCACAAAGGAGGCTGAACGTTTGATTGGATTATTCCCGGATGCTCAGGAACACATTGCTGCTAAACATGAGGAAATGGTACAGTCATGGAATAATCTTGTGGAGAAGTCAACACAGCGCAAGGAGAAACTGCAGCAGGCGGAACAACTCCAGATGTACTTCAATGACTACAGAGAACTAACGTAAGCTTTTCGTAATGCTAGTGGTACAGACATTGAAATTAATAAAGTGCCTGTAAACCTGTTTAGAGGCCACCATAAAATAGGGATATGGTAACCTATAGATGATGACAAATTTAACGTGTCTAAAATTACAATGCGTTTTACTACTAAATGTATTAACAGACACATGAGTATCATTGCCCTTTATGTTCATTCACATGATCTAAGGCTTTTAAAATATTTTTACCATGCAAAATATCTAATCTTACAAAATGGGACCCCAATATATGTTTTGTTCCACCACTAATTATGATCTGTTTTTCTATCGATACTTGCATGTGTGTCTTATTTTTATACTGGATATGATTAGCTCAGTAACACTGTTGAGAATGATTTTCCATTCTTGACTTGACTGATAACATGTGGTAACTTGGTAACCTTAGTGACCGGTGTCGACTTACTTGAAAGCCTATGGTAAAATAAGGAAAGTTAGTTCTTTATCCGGTAGACAGAATTAAGATAACTTCATTGATCATTATACCCAGTGTTATGTCCAATATGTTTATAGCAATTATTTTCTGATTTGATATTTTGGGTAAATATTTTAATTATTGAAAACATTATGGACAATTTATAAATGTTTATTTGTTGATTTCTTTACGTTTCAGTTGCAGTTCGTTTTACTGTAATAACCATGTAATGCAACAAACATGAATTAAAAATGGAAATTCTAAAAGAAGAAACATTAAAACCCCATTTTCCATTGGATAATATTCATGGTAAATTGGATGGTTGATGTACATTGTCATTACTTAAGACTTCTGAATAGCAATACACTCCTCCTTCTCAAAAACTACCAGAATTTCTGCTTTTTGAAATGTCAGTTTATGAGGTTTTTGTGTATTGTAGAGCTTGGATAAGTGAAATGATGGCTATAATTACATCTGATGACCTGGCCAAAGATTTACCTGCTGCCGAGGCTATGATTGTCCGTTACAAGGAACACAGAGCTGAAGTTGACAGTCGCCAAGAAGCTTTTACTAAGTTCAAAGACACAGGACAGTATTTAATAAACAATGGTCATTTTCTGTCAGAAGAGGTATGTTATCTTAGTAATTCATTTAATATAGAGGTAAAGTTACCACTAAATATGTCTGAGATGTTAGAAAATGTTAGTATTAACTTCCAAAATAAGGACAGAATATACTATTCACTTAATTCACTTTGGGTAGATATCTCATGCCTGGGCTATTGGCGGGTTATTGAAACTTACAGGTTACCCTTGGGTTAAACCTAAAGTTATTTGCTATTCCTGTTTCACGTGCGCAGGTTTTAGTAAACCGAGGCTAACAATTGCACTACTCGATATAACCCAAACAAGCTAAAGGCTGTCAACCCATGTGTGTAGGTCAAGATTTTCAATGTGTTTTGTAGCTCATGATTTAACCTGGGTTTCATTGTAACCTGGTTTTACCTCACCCAGAGGTGAGAGATTGGTCAGTTTTGTCTTTTTCCATCACTCTTAATATTGATATCATGAAAATACTGTTACATAAAATAGGTATGTTTTATGAATATCTTTTGCATATAGTAAGCTTGTCATTTAACTATTGTATCAATGGAATTATATTTCTTTCTTGCATTAGTTTTATGATTTACTGTATTACTAAGCAGAAACTGTTATATTAGAAACTGAAGTATTCACTGGAGTAGTAATATATTGTATGTTTAGATTGCTGAAAAGATTTGTCAGCTGGATGAATCTCGTGAAGGTTTGGAAAGGACATTAGAACATCGTAGAAAACTGCATGAGCAGAATCTTGAAGCACAGGTAATTTTGAAATGTTTTTTTGTCATACTAGTTCACAAATGGAAAATATGTTTCTAACAGTAAAATTTTGTTCCATTAGGATGAAAAGTTAAACAGTTTTGTAAATAAAACAAAATTTATAATAATGTTGTTTAACAAATTTTAGAGAGAATATTTTGTATATTTAATTCTTTGTGTACAGAAATATTTCAAAGCATATTTAATTGCAGCCATTTTTAGCTCATTTTAATTGCTGCCATTTTTGTTATAGCACCTATACAATGTAAGAAAATTTTGAATTGTAATTCTTTTATCATGTTATTTGAACATATTTAAAAAAAATCTATTAATTGTCTAAATAAACTCCATTCTTAAATTTCATCAGCACTGTAAATGTTGGTATTTCTATTAAATTTATACTAAATGACTTTTCATTGTGATGCACCATTATTGTCTAGGAAAATGTCTTTATTGAAATTATTTGTGAATGGAATTAGAGTTCTTAATTTTCTTAGCGTACGTAATGATGTTATCATTGCTTATGTTATCTAACAGCAACTGAAACATGAGATGGAGCAAGTGGAAGCCTGGATTCACCTACGTGAGCCACTTCTTCGTGAAAAGAACTATGGAGAATCTATTGAGGCTGTGGAAGAGTTGTTGCGACGACATGCTGACTTTGAAAAGACTGTTGATGCACAGGAGGATAAGGTCCATGCTCTTCGTAGACTCACAGAGGTTAGTTTTAACATTTTGACATGAATAACAACATATATTTATCACAATACAGAGGTCGTAAGTTATAGATCATTGTTGTACTGCTGTAAATGAAACATGTTTTATAATAACTGTTTATTGCATCTTGAAAGTGTATGTTATTGATCACCAAGTTAACACAAAAGATAAGTCATATACTACACAAATCTGATTATTTATAACTGAGTTGGCATTACTAGGCAATAGTGTAAATAAACTGGATGGTGTGGTTAATTCAATGTACCCCCCCCCCCCTTAAAGGGTTACTGATAGTTTTATAAAATATAAAAATTATCACAAGGCCGGACATAAATTTGAAAAAATTTGTTTCGTTGAATAACTCAGATTAAGATGTATGTTTTGATCAGTAACAAAGATTAACATGTCTATCACATAAATTTCAAAACATTTGTTTTGTTCAGTACTAGTTGAGATGTCTATTGTTTTGTTGAATAACACAGGTTGAAATGTCTATTGTTTTTTTGAATAACACAAGTTGAGATGTTTATTTGTTTTGTTGAATAACACAAGTTGAAATGTCTATTGTTTTGTTGAATAACACAAGTTGATATGTCTGTTGTTTTGTTGAATAACACAGGTTGAGATGTTTATTTGTTTTGTTGAATAGTGCAGGTTGAAATTACTTGTTTTGTTGAATAACACAAGTTGATATGTCTGTGTTTTCTTGAATAACACAGGTTGAGATGTTTATTTGTTTTGTTGAATAACACTAGTTGAGATATGTATTTGTTTTTTGAATAATGCAGGTTGAAATCTTATTTGTTTTGTTGAATATCACAAGTTGAGATATCTATTTAATTTGTTGAATAACACAGGTTGAGATATCTATTTGTTTTGTTGAAAAACACAAGTTGAAATGTCTATTTTGTTGAATAACGCAGGTGGAGATGTCTATTGTTTTGTTGAATGACACTAGTTGAGATATGTATTTGTTTTGTTGAATAGCACAAGTTGAGATGTCTATTGTTTTGTTGAAAAACACAAGTTGAAATGTCTATTGTTTTGTTGAATAATGCAGGTGGAGATGTCTATTGTTTTGTTGAATAACACTAGTTGAGATATGTATTTGTTTTGTTGGATAACACAAGTTGAGATGTTTATTGTTTTGTTGAATAATACAAGTTGATATGTCTGTTTTGTTGAATAACACAGGTTGAGAAGGCTTTTGCAGACCAGAATCTTTTGGATCAGCAAATGTTAGTGCAGGATGAAGTACGCCGAGAGAAAGATCGTGTTGATGAGCTGCGTCGGAAAGAACAAGACCGAATACTTGAGGTTTGTCTTATTTTGAGTGACAAATGTATCATATCTGGTTGTAAATGTATTCTTAGTTAATGATCATTTCCATTATATACATTAATAAAAGGGGAGGATTATTTGTTGTTAACACTTCATAGCCAGTTAGCATGAATCATTTGATATTTATCTCAGTTTATTTCTTATTTTTTAAATGAAGATTTATTTTACAGGATTTTACATAATTATGTTTATTTAAATGCACTTAGATAATTGTAAGCCTAATGGCATTCAGACAAGTTAAGTAATAAGGTTCCAACTCTATAACTGACCAGCATGACAGCTGCATGTCAAATATGCATTACATGCTTTACCAACATGTAGTTTCATCCACTGTTTGAAATAAAATCTTTAGATTTAACAGTGCACAACTTTTGCATGATCAGTATACTAACATGAATATAATACATTTACATATAGCCATAAAATGGTTTGCATATGTAGCTTTTATAAATGTTTCTCTATGGTATGTAATACAGTGTTCATTGGTAGCATGTAGGAGATCAGCCATTTTTATCTTAATAGTATCCCAGTAGCCAATGTTTACTTTTGTGCAGGGGGGGAGGGGTGTCATTAAATCACTATTTCGGTGTTAAATAAATAAGTGACTTGAAATTTGGTAAACTTGATCTGATTTGTCAAAGTTGTTTCTTAAGTCTTTTATTGTGTTATTTTATTGTAAAATTTCAACAAAAACTGGGTTTTTTTAATATCTTTTTTGTCAAATATTAATATTTTAAAATAAATTTGTGTCTGTGGTTATAATATCTATTTGCATATTTTGTTCTGTATTTTCTAATGGCATTTCAAATAATTAGATAACCAGTTATGTTGTTTTTGAATGTTTATATATTTCATGTAGTAGCATGCAGTTGCATCATATGTAATGTTTACTCATAGTTTGTTATTTATGAAAGTAACTGAATGTGATATTATCTCAAAATATCCTGTTAATCATAAAACATTTTAATAAATAACTGACATAGTAAGCGGTCTAAAATAAGTATTATTTGAAAGAATAGAATGTGTTGACTATTGTTGTGAACGACTCATTATACCATGTTATAAATTAATGTTTTCTTAGTTGATTTCTTATTTTTTAACTAATATAGCATGCAATAGTTAGATAGTAATACAGTATCACCCCTCTCTAAAATTTCTGCAATTAATTAAAAAGGCATTTCTATACATGTACATTCCATTAATTTATATATTTAAAACAAAAAGTCTTTGTAATAAAACCATTAAAAAGATAAAACATGACATTTCATCTATATAGTACAGATGTTTCGTAGAGTAAGTAAAACTACATGTAAAATAATTAATTTATATATAAAGTTATAAACTTTATATAATGTATATGACCACCCACTCATGAACATCTCTTTATTCCACACACGATTATATTCATGTTTTACTGTAATTTATTTTAGACAGGGGTGACATAATACAGTTTTTGCATGTTATTAGAAGTGATTGTATGACACTTGTTATTTCCAGACTGTAGCTGCTGTTGAGATGTAGATCTGTATCATAACCATCACTTGATTTTCTTTTGCAGACTCAAAGATCTGTATGTGTTGGTTTTGATATGCTATACTTACTGGAAGTATATAAATGTCACTAACCATTCCAGGGATTATTTCTTGTTTTACACTGAACTCACACATCCAGGTTGTTGTTTTTTTTGTTGTTTTTTTTAGTTGTATTGTATTTATGTTTTAATTTGTTTTGGTTTTCTTTGTTTTTTAAATTGTTTTTGGGGGAGTGAGGGGTGGGTGTAAGGATTTGTTTCAATTTGGAATGTTAAATTCATCACAGTATTGATCACTCAATTGCATATAAAAAATGTTTTTTAAATTCCTTTTCCACATTCATATTTACATAAATTTCAGTTTAAAAACATTTCTGTAAATACATTTTATTTTAGAGATTTTGTTTATTTGCTTTATAGATAAAGTTCACAAAATCTTTTAGAAAGATCATTTTGAAATATTTAATGTGTAACTTTGGAAATCTTTTTAAATTGTTATTTTAAAGTTGTTTATTCAACTTTTAAATTATTATAATATAGCTTTATGAGATAAAATAATATATTTGTTAGAAATATAATTTCTTGCAAATCCTGTATGTTTCTTGTTTTAAAATAACTGTTACAAGATTAGGTTTAGTTGATTCTATTATACATTACAGTGAACTTTGTCTAAACCATAATGCACTTAAACCTTTATGCACTTAATCCAAACTTACTTTCATCTAATGTTTTGATTTCAAGATTGGTTTATAAACACTAGAAAAACTATTGTCTAATCTTGCAGTCTGTCTGAACATGTATATTATAGTCAGTCCCACTTAGATCTGGTTTTGACAATGTCCACATTAGTTGAATGTCAGTGTTGAGTTCAGTTGTAAATAAGGAAATGATCCCATTACTAACTCTGCATGCCAGTTCAGTCTGAGCTCACTATTAACTTATTTTGCTTTATATTTTATTAATGCTATATGGTCATTGTCGAGTGGTTACTAAATATTTGTGTTGTTCCTAGTTTATTTTTATTTGCTTCATTTTAACATGTCATATTTATTTTCACTGCGCAGCCAGAAAGGCTAATGGTAATGTTTTTAGCATGTCTTTAAATTGTGGGATTTTTAGGAGAGCACTTGATATTTTCTCTTTTTTTTAAATAATATTTATCTATGTCTCATTATTAGAATTTTATTAAAATTTGGCAGTCTGGCTTTTGAAATACCATACTTTGTTAATGCCTATTGTTGATTGGAATGTTTATTTTTTAAATACTAATTGGTAATTATATATATATATATATATATATATATATATATTGTTTTTTTTAGACAGGTTTAAAATATATATAATATATATATCTTTGTTATGATGTTGAATGAGTTAACATGCACATGAGCGAGAGCTTTAACTATCAATGCCATTGTAAATGGTGCTTATATTTGTATATTTATGGTATGAAAATCAATGTTTTTATATTGGTTCATGCACAGGTGTGAGGTGTTTTACCTTAATTATATATCTGGTATACTCTGTGCACTTCGTAAACAACAGTTATTATTACACTACTATTTATCAAGAGTTTAGTATATTTGAAATCCACTTTATTCAATTAAAAACAGTAATTTATTTTTCTTGTTAGTGTTATTTATGCTCAAGGTTAAAGTGATGGATAAAAAGTGATGATTTTTGTTATTGAAGAGCATTTATACTGCTAGTATGTTTAACTAGTAAATCAGTATATTAATCTGTCCAGTACATACATTAATAAACTTGCCCAGTCAGTTAAGTAAGTGAAAGGATGTATAGGATGGATGGATTGGAGGGAGGGAGGATTATATCAGTGACTTAATTAAATGTATGTGAAAACACACACCAGTAATATAATTATTTGAAGTTTGTTAAGAAATGTATTTTTTTTAAACCATTTGATATCAGTGTTAGAATTTAGATTTTGACAAAATGTTGTTTTTGAATAATTGATACTGTCCTGTAAGTTGTGCATGTTCCTTATTTTGTTTCTTCCCATCAATTAGGTGTGTATCCATGTTTTAAACTGTTTCCCTTGGTTTGGTTCAGTATAGGTATTGCTGCATGATTATTAATGTCAATGAGTTTTTGAAAAATACAGGAGGGGGGGTGCTTTTTTCTTCAAAATTTTATTATCTCCAGAAAGTTTGATCATGTCTGCATTTGGTAGCCCAGAATCATCACCTTGACATTTAATTTAATTTAATTATTTTGAACATCTGAACAATATAGTTTATTTTGGTTCTTGCAAGATTTTATTGTTTAGCTAATGATAGTGCAACTACAAATACATTGAAAAATTAATGTCATTTTGATATTTGTTTTATTGACATTTGTTTTTAAAAGTTTTTTTTCTTTGTTATAAAAATCATGTGAATCAAAATAACCAAAGGCTCTTGATCAATGTCTGGGTTTTTTGTAGTATAAAATAAGTGACTCAATAAGTGTAACTTTTTTGTGATGTTAAAATAAGGTCCGTGGTAAATGCAGTCTTTTGTTTTCAATTTTCATGGTATTAATTTGGTATTCATGATTGTATATAATTATAATTGCAATATTAAGCTGTGCACATCAATGCCTTAAACCCAACTGGTATGCAATCCAAACCTGGGCAGCCATTCTGGAGATACACTAAACAAAATAAGTCAGTTTTAACATTTAATGTCATAAAACCAATACTGTTCTCATCTGATGTTTTGGTAATGAAACAACACAACAGAGAACAAAGGAGAAAGCTTGTAGAATTTTATAATTTCTATTGGAAACTGGTCTGTATGTCCAACATGGCACCCAAAGGGAGGTAACCTACTCATTATGCATAAACTCTATTGCTTTATTTCCAGAGTGTTCTCTATTTAATGGATAACTGAAATTGTTGTTGTGTTTTGTACTATACTACAGTTACAGCACTTGCTCTTCTTCCACCTTTTCTTTAATCTATCTGAACTAAATGTATATGAAGAAAAGATTTTAAATTGCTAAATTAAATACAATAACCTGTATTATTGGAATGATTTGATTAAGTGAAGGGTTATCATCAGATATATCTTCAAATGCAATATTGGTGTTATTTTATATATTCTAATTATTCATGTGCATAGTTAACAGCATCAGCTTTATATTTTAATATGTAACAACATAATAGAATTGTTATATTTGAATAAAATGTAAATCTCTTTGCTTTAACTGTAATATTTACATTTTTTGTTAATATATTTAAAAGATAAAATTATTATTTATTATTAATCTGCTATTTTTGTATACCTATAATTATATGGTATAGTAGAATATAATTGATGTACATGTCCATTTGGGATTTTTTTAATTCAGTAACATAAAACATATCAATTTTTGTTACCTAGTTTTTAAAAAATGTTTTGCCCAGGCTATTGCATGGTCACTAATTGGCAGTTGTTATATATAATAAGCACATTTATAAATCATTCTTGTTTTATTCATTCTTGAGCATTCAAATGTGTTTTGGACAATATAGATTTTAAAAATAATTACAAATCCATTATAAATTGATTATTTTTTAACAGGAACGACGACGAGAAGAAGATCAGAGGAAAGCTCGTGAAGTTCTTCTTAGACGCCAGAACCAAGGTGAAGATGAAGATGAAAGGTATTTATTAATAAAGTCAACATTTTTTTATTCATTTTTTTTCCTTAGAACAACCTTTACTTTCCTCTTAAGATATTTCATTCTACCAACTATCCCAGTACTAGTATTTGTCTTTAGTGTATAAAATAATTTGACACTTGTTTTTCTTTGGATCAGAATGCTGTGTTTAATAAAATCTTGTCCATCTGACCTTCCATCCATTCAATCAAAGCACCATTGACAGAATCATGCAAATAAACTGATAGCACTTGAAACTATGGTAACAAACATTCCTTTTAATTTTTCCTGAAACTATGATAACAGTATTGGCTAAATTTGACTAAAATGCTGCTTTATGGCAGTATAATAATATCTGACAATTCCAATCAAATAATGTTTCAGAAATAATATATAAAAAGTTTGATGGTCAAATTTATGATGAACACTCACAAACAAAAGTTACTTTGACACAATTCTTCAGCCAATATATTTAAATCAAAAAATAAATACTAGTAGGAAGTTCATTTTTTTAAATTGGTTTTGAGCCAGATTTTATTTGGACAAAACATTGTAAATGTATATCCAACTAATGTAATATTTTATTGGGAATATAATTATTTCACTGACTTTGGTTTCAGGCCTGAAGAGAGAACCAACTCTAGGGAGTTCCAGACCCCTCCCTTTTGGTCAACAGTGGTCATTAAATTTCGATAGATCGCCCTTCCCAAATTTCTGCATTTGCATAGTAATGTTTATAAAAATGTCATTGATATCCTCATAAAATATTTTCATTTTTGTTTGAATAAAGTATTTTGGCTTTTGATTTTTGTTTCACTGCAGAGGAATTGTTTGAAATTTCATTAATATCTTCATACCATGCATTTATTTTTGGACAATAAATTAATTTGATGTTAACTTATTTTTGCTTTCAGGGCTGAAGAAAAACAACTGGACAAGAATGTTGTTAAAAATCTCATTGTGGGTCGATCTCAAAGCATCAAGATGGTTTCTCGTCCCGATACTCAACGCGATGTTCGGAGAGCCATCAGCTTCAAGCAAAGAGGAGATCAGCCCCTGTCTTCAGTGACTCTTCAGAAAGCCATGGAGTTCAAACAGGGCGAACATCCAGTGCTAACAAAGGATGACTCATTAGATAGGAAAGTCAATGAGATTGTCAATCATGCTGCAGATGATGTGGAACATGAGGAAGATACTGAGGCTCCATGTCTGCCTAATGCACCTCCTCCTCTGGTGATGCAGCACTCAGAAGAACATGCTGATGCTGAGCCAGCTCTCCACTCACCTACTCTAGCAAAGAAAGAAGCTCTCTCAATGTCTCCTCCTATTAGTCCAAAACAAAAAAGATTTGAAGCAGTAAAAGATTCTGAAAAGAAATCTAAAAGGACTCCTAGTTTTAATATTAGACGGAGAACTAGAAGCTTCAAGGACAAGTACAAGATCAACATGTCAGATTTACCACCATCAGAAATGGAAGGTTTCTTAGAAAGAAAACATGACCTTCAAACAGGTGGAAAGAAGGCTGCAATACGCAATTGGAAAAAATATTTTACAGTTTTGTTTGGACAGTTGTTGTGTTTTTTCAAGGATAAAGAAGGTAAAACATGGATGATCCTTACATAAATATCTTAACTTTTGTTCAAGGCAGTTTCTGCTTGTCCAACTTTTTAATTCTTTGATAATCTGTGCAGTGAAAGTTTTACAACATTTTCTTAAATATTCTTCTTTAAATACCAAATCTACTAGTTAAAGTCGTGGTCGTATGTATTTTCATCCTAGACTAGAGGAAATTGTTAATTTAGGCCTTATTTTTACTATTATTACTTAGTTTAAAAATCTGATACTTAATATTTGTTTAATGATGCCTGCCCCAACACAAAAATAAAAATGGACTATTGGGTATGATCTTCTAAATCAATCATCTAATGAAATAATACTTTTTGACATTAAGTTTTTTTTTTTAAAACTCCCAGCATTGTATAGCAGAAGAATAAACAAAATATAATTTAAACTAAAAAGATGTTTAATATATTTGTTATAATTCATTATCATGATCAAGTTTATTGTTTCAGCACATGCTGAAAGCCAAGCTGCAGCACCACCTGTCAACATCCACAAGGCCATCTGTGAAATTGCTACGGACTACACAAAGAAGAAGAATGTGCTACGTCTGCGACTCCATGATGGTGCTGAGTTCTTGCTGGAGGCCCCCAGTCCAGAAGATATGAATGAGTGGTTGAAGAAGATAGTGTACTATGCAGGTTGGTTCAAGTTATGTAATAAAAACAATCATCATGTGTGTTATTAAAAAAAAATTCCTTTCACCTCTTTGATAAATTGGCAAGAATAACTTTTATATTTTCAGAACTTTTATCATAATGATTAAGTAAAATATTTGAAAACAAAAACAAATAACCCATAGCCATAAAAGATGAGCGTGATTTCATTGAATACGTAAATGTAATTGACTGTAAATATTTTAATAGCTTTTTTGTTGATTTATTGATTTTTACATATCATATTCTACAGTTAATTCTCAATTTTTTAAAACTATGTTTACTTTAAAATCCTTTTGTTCATTGGCCTTGATAGTACAATGGTTACACTGTCAGGCTCACAGATGGTAGATACTGAGATCTAATCTTGGTTGAGGCATGGTATTACTAATTTTAATACCAGCTCCAACCCAGAATAAGTGCTCCACAAGGCTCAGTGTGTAGGTGTACACCACTTGCATCAACCAGTGTTCCACAACTGGTTTATCAAAGGTTGTGGTATGTGCTATCCTGTCTGTGGGAAACAGTATATAAACGATCCCTTGCTGCGAATCTGAAAGAGTAGCTTATATGAAACAGTAGGCAATACCAGGTTACCTCTAATGACCATGAGTCATAAAACACTATATGTCTGACACCTAATAACCACTGAATTTACGATGTGCTAGGGTGTCGTTAAACAAACAAACCTTTCCTTTCACAATCCTGTTAATTTAACAGCATGCACTTTAATGTTTCTTTTGGATGTTGTGAAAATATTTCTTAAGAATGTTTGTGTGTTATGAAGGAGTTTTCCAAACTGTTTCTTTACTTTCTCTAAAGATATTTGAAATATACATTTATTCTCCATTAATCTGTGATTAACTTGAGCATGTTATGAATAAACCAGTTATATGTATATTAAACTAGATTGTTTCAGCAACTTACAGGTAAGAATGAAGAGATCACCAAGTTATGTCTTGTCATGTAGATGAACTTGTTTTTATGTTTTCAACGTTGCAGAACATTCACCCATGCCAACAAAATGGGAATTTTATCATAGTAGCTTTGATACTGAGGATGGAGGCGTCGAAGGTGACTTTTGCTAGGCAGCAACTTTTATATTTGGGCATTTTGGAGCCAATTTTGCTTTCTGTGTTATTTGGGCACTAGTTTTTAGCACCTATTGTTTTGTCAGATTTGTTTCTTTTGTTTGTAACACAACACTGATTAAACACAATGATTATTTTTATGTTTTCAACTATCACAACCTTTTGTTTTTGCACACCAAACATTTCTATACCCCTGCCATAAATATGTTCAAATAATGTACTGATTCATTTATTTATTTGTTAACCACACTCATTTTCAAATTAAATGTAACTAAATAAGGTGTCTGGTATTCATTATCTGCAAATATTAACTTCATAACTGGTGAAAATAAGATTATAGAATGTTCCATCCCCTCTTTGTGCCAATAACTGAATAAGCTGGGGTGTCCGCCATTAAAAAAACAACCCTTTCAAATTATTTGGTATAACTTTGTTTTACAGATCTTTTCATTTATACCTTTTAAAAAGGCCCATTACCTCTTTTTCTTTCAATTTTTTAAATAATTATTTTCATGCAAGTACCACTGGATGTGGCATTATGCTAGCAACTTTTAATACCAGTTCATTTTCAGTATGGTACAAAACATTTTGTAATTTCCATGTCATAATTCACCATGTTAAATAATTTTGTGCAAAAACTGTTTTTTTTTTTTATTGAAATGATCCACTTAGACTTGTTTATTTTAAGTTTTAATTACATAACTAACACTTAAATTGAACATATAATGGACAGAGGCAAACACAGTTAAAGTTTTAAAATTCATGTTTCTATACATTAAGATAATAATTCTTTTATTTCATGCATTTACAAACGTAATATATTGTAGTTATTCATAAAAGTATAAATTCCAGCAATAAATTAAATTGCCTTACAAAATTTGTAGTTTTAAGTTAAAACTTTAAAACATTAACTTACTAGTTTGCATTAGTCTCTTACTACTCTTTATAAAGTCATCACCTCATGATCATCAATTTGCCATTTTGACTGTTGCTTGATTTTTTCTTGATTACAACATTCACAATTGTGGGTTTTCTTTTGTGGTCTGAGTGAGCAGTGTCAACTAAGTGTTGAACGTGAAAGATTTATTAATTCGATGAGCAATATTTGGATTTTTCTAAAAACCGATATTTGTTTGAATTTCTTTAGTGTTGAGGCTACTAACTCTTTGTATAAAATTAATCGCATTAAGTTAGAGCTGTGATGTTGTTTAGTTAGTATCTTGGATAGCCTTGTTTATTGTTCAGTTATTGATGCACTGTTAACAACAAATGATCTTAAAACCAGATTGGTATGTAATCTAGTTTGTAAGGCTAGCCCTTCTTGACTCTTTGATGAAAGTTACTTAAGATCATCTTCAAATTATTACAACACTATTACCCTTCTGTACCACCAGTGTATTGTCTGGTTGCAAAGTCTTCCTCACTCTCACTGGTTATAATGAGATTAAATATAGATCTGAGACTACCAGTTGTTGCATACTTTACAGCTTTCATCTTCCCTTTGCAGATTATGTTTTTGTGTTCAAATAGTGAACACATGGAAAAAAATATTATTAAACATTTTTTTTAGTGATTAACTGATTTTCAGCATGTTCAGTGATTAACTGATTTTCAGCATGTTAAATTATCTTGTCTTTTTCCAAAAATATATTTGTTATCATTCTTGCAATTATTATAGCATTTTTTTTTTTTAATGAAATTTATTTACACATTTATAAAGTATGGTAAATGCTATTGAAAGTCAATGGTGGTGTGCAACCTTTAGTGGACTGGGTTTTTTTTATTCTGATGATCACTCAAAAATAAACCACATTGTGGGTTTTTTCTTTATTTTTAAAACAAAGTTTAGTTGTTTTTATATAGCTTTATTAATATAGTGTTAAATTAATTAATAAAAGACTGCAGCTGTAAATCTATTCTTGCTGTTGTGTGCTAAGCTTCCATACAAAGTAGTTTTAATATGAAAACGTTAGTTGCTACAGTTTATAATGTCTTAACTGAAATAGATTTTAATACTGGTAACTTAATTAAAATGATGCAACATTATTATTATTAATACAATTGTTATCATTTATTTATTATTATCTTTTATTATTATGATTATTATTATTATAAATACAATATATGAAGTATGCAGTGTTTCATAATCAAGATAGTGAGACAAGTCATACGATCAAATGAATATTGAAGTTTCCCCAAATTAACAAGCCCCAGACAAATAGCAAGTTCATCTTCTTTGATAACATAGCTTTATAAGTTTGTTTCATTATAGTATTAATGTTTTCAAACAGTATTTGTTTTACACCTGACTAATTGTTAGTTTGGTGAATTCATATATGATATTAATTAGAAGATTGATAGGGAGCCTCAGTGGTCTAGTGGTATCATATCGGTATGACGAGGCTGGCTCACACTTGACTAAGTGTCAAAATTTCCAAATGTTTCACTTCCAATAGCCAATGATTAATAAATCAATGTACTCTAGTGGTATCGTTAAACAAAACAATAGAAGATAGATATTTGAGGTTACCCACTTCACAGTAATTAATATTAATTTAAAAGCTGATATTCTTGCATGTTTATTCTATTTCTATACGCAGTGTTATGCATATTGAGCAACCTTTTCTTTTTTGCAGGTTCTTGGTAATGTTATGATTCTATGCATTTATAATAATAGTTCAATAGCATTTGTCATAAGATGTTTTTTCTATCGGATGTCTTCCTATACATTGAAGTGGAAATTATCTAATGACTTTGGCCACATCACATTTATACAATAATTACCACACAAACTCACTAGTCTCTGTGGTTCAAAATTTGTTAGAGGCTGGCTTACACTGGCTATATGTCAGAATAACCAAATGCTTGACATCCAGTAGCTAATGAGGAAATGCTCTGAAAAAATAGTAGTATCGTTAAAGAAAAAGAAAGACAATTTTCTATTGACTGTGTTAAATAAGTATTTTTCATGTAATTGATAGTGTATTAGGCATTACTAAAGTAACAGAATATAGTACTGCTATCACCAGACATAAAACAATCACAATTTAATGAATCAAGAAAAATACTTAATATTTAACACAATGTCGACAGAAAATAGTTTGTATGTTAATTATCACATAAATGTGATGTGCCCAAGGTGGTCACACAACATCAATTCTATGTATAGGAATGAATCTGACATTAAATTAACAACCAATGTAAAAGTGTTTGACAACTTATGCTATTAGACTGAAATGTTAATTATTTAACAGCATATTTTCATTTCAGCTTTTGATCTTTCAAATGTATGTGTGCTATATTGTTTTGTATTGTACTGTTATAAAATATGTATACATGTATTTATAGCTTTTGGTGAGGCAGAATTATCAGCATGATGTTTATAAATTGTTTTAAAATTTTGCATATTTTTGTACTTGTTAAATGTTTTATCAAACTGGTTGACAATGATGAAGTAAAATATGGGAAAAAAATATTACATAGAGCATTTGTGCATTATAAATATAATAATTGTAATTAATTCTTAAAGTATATAGAACATTTATGCTTTATACATATAATTGTAATTAATTCTTAAAGAATATAAGATTTCTGCATTATAAATATAATTTAATTAATTCTTAAAGATGCTGATCCATGTTTGTAACCATAATATTATTAACATATTTCCAGTCAATAAAAGATTATCCATTTTTAATCAACGTTGTGTTGAATGTTGATTTTTAATGTCTACTTTATTTTGATATTGTCAACTAATATAGGTTATTTATATGAATTTTTCTTTCTTTTTAGATTAATAGATAATATATTTTTGAGATATAAGCAATTATAGAACTCTTTAATAACCTTTAAAATTCTAAAACTATTACAGCAATTCATATGTTAGGGAGTGTAGCAAACGTACTTTGAAGTTAAAGAAACACAATTAGTTTGTTTTTTATCATTCCAACCCCGTTCCCAAATATTTTTAGTTTAACTTGTATTTCAAGTAAGACCATGCAGTGATATCAGATGCCTATCAAAGGCAAACATTTTTAGTTGAACTTGTATTTCAAGTAAGACCATGCAGTGATATCAGATGCCTATCCAAGACAAACATTGGTCATATGTGCCTCATACTCAATACATGTTCATTATCTTATAAAATGTGATAATCAGCAACATGTAGGTGTATTAATGATTGTATAAAAGAGTTCAACAGTGTTCCACTTATTAGTTTTTTTGCTGGAACGAGAAATTTGTCATATGGCTTGTGAGTACAGTGGAAACTGGCAAAACCGGATCAATGCCGTATCCTACAAAACGGCCGGTTTTTACGGGATCCGCTTTTTAGAACATTCACATTTTTCTAACAAGAATTACTTCCTGTAGAATATTTTGAGTCGGAAAGGTTCGTGTATTTCCGTTTAAAATAAAAATCCATTTCATTTACTCGTACTTGTTTATACAAGTAATAGTTTTTTTAAAAAGTAATGTTTGTTTTATTTAGCGGGTTTCTTCTAAATACATATGTCAAAATGACCATATGATTGACGTTCAATAGCCGATGATAAGATAAAAATCAATGAGCTCTAGAGGCGTCGTTAAATAAAACAAACATTACTTTATTCTCAAGCTGGAGACTGTGGTTCAAAACCCATTAGAAGCTGTCTTACACTTGATCACGTATGAAAATTTCCATAATGTTTATATCCAACACTTCAAAGGAATCATTAAAAAAAGAAGGTTAAAACATCACCTCATG
The DNA here is from genome assembly GCA_032355785.1 of Symmetromphalus regularis. Lineage (NCBI taxonomy): Eukaryota > Metazoa > Mollusca > Gastropoda > Neomphalida > Neomphalidae > Symmetromphalus > Symmetromphalus regularis. The sequence continues at coordinate 1,924 of JAULBS010087364.1, read as the reverse complement.
AGAAAAAACGGACTTCGTAACAGTCAGAATTTGTACCAAAATATCAAATGTTTGATATACAATGCTGCAGTGGCATAAAAAAAACACGTTAAAACATCACTACATTAGAACTAACGGATTTCCTGATGAGCGGGATCTAGCTCAAATGGTAGCGAGTCCGCCTGTGAACCGGTCGGTCGTCGGATTGATCCTTTTTAGTGGACACATTTGCAGTTTGGGCTATTTTCCGTTCCCACCAGTGGTCCACAACTGGTTTATCAATGGCTGTGGTATGTGTTGTCCTGTCTGTGGGATGGTGCATATAAAAGATCCCTTGTTTTTTATCGGAAGGAGTAGCGGGTTTCCTCTAAAGACATATGTCAGAATGACCATATGTATGACATTCAATTCAATAGCCAATGATAAGATAAAAAATCAATGTGCTCTAGAGGCGTCGTTAAATAAAACAAACTTTACTTTACTTGTGCCGTCAGTAGGTCTACAGGTTTGAAGACAGACAAGAGCGCTATTATTTGTCAGATTAGACCAATGTTAGAGATACAAACGTATATATATATATATGTGAAGACGTACGTCATTATACGCAGTGAGTAGGTAATTAATTAACACATTAAGAAAATCATTACAACAGTGAACCACTTTTCCAGCATTCAGTCATGACCTGGTATCACAATTTCCAAACTTCTCATATACAATGCTCCAAAGGAAAAAATAAACTTAAAACATCACTCTATGAAAGTAACAGACTTCATGATGACCAGAATTGGTGTGACAATTTCAAAACATCTGACATACAATGCTCTAAAGGAATAAAAAAAAACGTTAAAGTAACGGATTTCATAATGACCAGAATTTCTGTTCATATGTCTACAAGTTTGAAGATATATACAGGTGTATTATTATTACAGTGGAGACCACTGTTAGAGATATATATATATATATATATCTACGTGAAGACGTACGTCATTATACGCAGCAAATAGGTAATTAATTAACACATTAAGAAAATTATTACAATAGTCAAACACTTTTCCAGCATTCAGTCTTTACCTGGTATCACAATTTCAAAACTTCTGATATACAATGCTCCAAAGGAATAAAAAAAAACGTTAAAACATCATTCCGTGAGAAGTAACGGATTTCATAATGACCAGAATTTCTGTCTGTATGTCTACAAGTTTGAAGATATATACAGGTGTGTTATTATTTGTCAGGGGAGACCACTGTTAGAGATATATACGTGAAGACGTACGTCATTATGCGCAGTTACTAGGTAATTAATTAACACATTATGAAAACACTGCAACATTCAAACAAATGTTCCAGCATTATCATGATTTGTTCAGAAGTTAACGTGACCTTATTGAAAGGCAGACACTGTAAATATAGCAAGACAAATTGTGATTGTAGTCATTTAAAAAAAACAAAGTTAAAACAGAACTCCTTGAGACTTCATGATAGTCATCGGATCTATCCTTCTCAGTGGACTCATTTGCAGATTGGGCTATTTTCTGTTCCAGTCAGTTCATCAAAGGCCGTGGTATGTGCTGTCCTGTCTGTGGGATGATGCATATAAAAAGACCCCTTGCTGCTTATGGGAAAGAGTAGCCTATATGGTGGCAGCGGGTTTCCTCTAAAATACACGTGAGAATGACCATATGATTGTCGTCCAATAGCCGATGATAAGATAAAAATCAATGTGCTCTAGAGGTGTCGTTAAATAAAACAAACTTTACTAAATATTTCAGAATGACCATATGATAGATGTCCAATAGCTGATGATAAGATAAAAATCAATGTGCTCTAGAGGCATCGTTAAATGAAACAAACTTTACTAAATATTTCAGAATGACCATATGATTGACGTCCAATAACCGATGATAAGATAAAAATCAATGTGCTCTAGAGGCATCGTTAAATAAAA